>WWET01002501.1:144866-160175 GCA_011038615.1 Limnodynastes dumerilii
TCTCTCTCTCCCTCTCTCTCTCTCTCTCTCTCTCTCTCTCTCTCTCTCTCTCTCTCTCTCTCTCTCCCTCTCTCTCTAATATTTCCTTCAAAATGCTATCCTATTGTAATATAAATTCTTTTATTGTGAAAATTGACTGGATCCAGACTTGCTTGCATGCGCCCTGCAGATGTTACGTGCGTTTAACGCATGTAACTTATGTCGTACAGCACTTAGGTCCCTACGATAGAAAATCCAAAGTAAGGGGCTGTGCTTCTCTTCTGCTCGCCAAGGTGGGCGGGAGAAACATGTAAATTGTACAGTGTGGGATGAATCACACTATTTACGAACAAGAGAGGGGAGTGACAGGGGGAATTAATTCCACTCTCTTGTGCTGATGGACAGACCCCCGCAGGTATGGAAGCATGCAGGGATCTGAATCTTGTCCAATATTAATAATTAAAGCATTATTTAAGCGGTCCCATAGTTCCACCTTAAAGGATGATATAGAATCTTTTTATGATATGAAATAAAAGAGGTATTGAACCATTGTCTTATGGCCTCATCTTTATATACTGAATTATCTTGAATCACTACTACTCCTTCCTTATATGCCAATTTGATCATAAAGTTATCAGTTTTAAATTCTTTTAAAGTTTTCCTTTTTGCATAAGTTAAATCAGACCTACAGTTCTTAGATTTTTGACATTGTTAAATTTATGAAAAGTGACTGTAAAATTATGTGATTTGAGAACATTTTGCGTGGATAAAGTAATAACTCAGACTTAAGTCTTAAATGCTTTTTTAATTGTGACTGTTGTTTTTGTATTTTTTATGTAAAAGATGGGTGTCAGAGTGATTACTGTTGTTTTCATCCCAAAATTTTTCCAAGATGATTAGAGGACATTATCCATATAATCTACTATATGTTATAGTGTTTTAATCAATAACTACATATTGTTATTTCAATAACTACATATAAAACACTGAGAAACACAAGTTAAGAACATATGAATAAACATTGAAAGCAGGGTCACCCTCAGGGGGGGAAAGAAACATAGAAACAAAGAAAGTGACAGCAGATAAGAGTCACATGGCCCATCCAGTCTGCCCAGTGGTTTATTTAAAACTATACAAACCCCAAACCCTATTTATCCTCAATTTAGTTTGAGATTTAGGATATCTTTATATTTATCCCAAGCATGTTTAAGCTGTTCTACTGTGTTAGCCTCAACCACCTTAGATGAACTACTGTCCCGAGCCCAGAGCTGACGGGGATCCGCCTTCATTACTAGACCAGATGCTAACACAGGTCTGTGGGGCCCTGCCTAAGTTACGCCACCAATTATGTCACATAGTGGTGGGGCCCTGCTAATGTCCAAAGCCCCACAAATTCTGATGGCGACCCTGAGTAAAAGTCTTACTATACCAACTGCACTAAATTAGCTAATATAATGTTGAAGATTTAAAACAAAAATGGAATGTTCAGATAACTGGACAAACTAGAAACAACACTAGTCTTTCCAGTGATGCAGACTAGAGTTAGTAATGTGCACTCCCAATGAAAACAGGCATCAAATTATTATGAAGTCCGAGTCAGTGCTATGTATTATAATGCATGTTTAGTATTGCAGATGTTTCAAGAGTTGTAAGAAATCTCCACTGCCAGCAATGAGAAATTATGTGTCCAACCTGTGTTGTAGTATAATTCTATACCCTCCGATAGCCACCAGATATAGGATGTGAGTGCCAGTGAGTAAGAATGAAGGCGGCAGCTGCTGTTACAATGTCTAAAGATTAACTCAAATGTTGGGGTTATTTTGTGGTCCTAAAATTGGATGACTCTTTTTAATGTTTGCTAAATAGTCATATAAAACTCTATTGTATTGGCTGTTTTGAATGGTGAATAAAATATAGAGTTCATCTGGTCCAGAATAAATCAGCAGTGCATTAGAGTAGCTAACAAAGAATTTGTCAAACCCTTACTCATTTGTATTTTTAACCTTAGACGTAGAGACCATGTATACTAAAAAACCCGAAGAGAAAGGCGTTGAAACTATTGCTTAAATACTTTGTAAGCAGCATATGATTTACCCTAAACCATTTTCTTTTTGGTGATACCCACTACCTACAGACGATAGGGAAGGCCATGGGAATCCACTTCGATCTGAGCTACAAAAACCTATGCATGTGTGATCTCGAGGACACCCACATATGGAGCAGCGAGACCTGGTCTTTCTGGCCGTTATATATACAACCAACACAGTTTATTATTTGTGGAGGGGGTAAAATAAGGCTAAAGAATTCATTGATTTCCTAAATCATAATGAACATTATCGAAAAATTCTGTAATACATTTGATAGGAAATCCTTGATTTTGTTAATCTTGTTTCTTGAAATAAAAAAATGTAACCATTATTAAATCCATGTATAAACAACCCCACAGATGCCAACAAGTATCTATATTATAAAAGTGCCTATAACAATACAAGAACAATGTGCCAAAATGCCAATTATTGAGGTTCAAAATTAGTTATTCCTCTATGTAAACGTTCCCCTGTAAAGTCTCAGATATGCTTAAGCGCTTTGTACCTGATTCTGAATTAATAATGTTAGGGGAGTTACGCAAGCCGCCTTAAATATTACATCTGCCATGCATGTGGCAAATGTTATACTACAGATACATACGGGGTGCATACCACGAAATCCGCATGACTTATCCCAGCTTGTGGAATAGGGATAGGCATGTAAGGTGAGGGGGCAGCGGTAGGCAGTTCTGCACGGATCTGCTTTCAGAAGGCTGCAGATCCATGTGGAGAAGTTCAGCTATGAGAGAAGGAAGTAACAAATGAGTTAACTCCCCTCTTCCATTAGACGGTTTAAAGAGAGGGGATATACTAAAAACATCTTGGAAAATGTTTTTAATGTGGTTAATACAATGGATAGTGATGATCTCTTTTCCATGACATCCATTATTTATTAATAGGTTTTTATATAGCTCCAGCAGATTACATACTGCTTTACAATTTTAACTATCAGTATAAACAAGACTGGGTGATAACAGACAGACTCACAAGCTTATACTATACAACAGTCTCAGAAAGCAAAATTTGAGAAAAAAACAGATGATCCATTTAGTCAAGTATTTATTCCAGAATTCAGTAATGCATCAAACGGTAATGAAGGATTTCTTCAAGAACAACAATGAGAAATTTCAACAGGAAAAACTTTTGAGGGAAATATTACCTCCAGCATCCAGTATTATCTTTGAGAGACCTCTTCCATTATCAGGGTGCTGCAGATGTAACCAAACTCAGTGCCTTGCCTTACTTGTATACATATAAAAAAAATAAGACTTCATTAAAGATTGAAAGAGATAAAGATAAAAAATAAAGAAATTAAATTAAAAGGTTTTCTAAACTGCAGCATAACTTATTTCAAGTTGTTCTAAGATGCAATTGCAATTTGTATTATAGTGGATGAACGATTACAGCTTTTAGGGTCTGTTTCAATAAACATAGGAGAAACATCATAATAAAAATGTATAATACTTGGTGTTTAAAATCTCTTTACCCTTAAATTACATCTGGAATGTCACAAAATCCTTGTTACAGAGCACATTAAAACCAGCATGGGAGAAAACCTTTGTTATATCCCTATGCAAACATAAATAGCAATATTGCAAATATTTCTGCATAACATATAGTCACCACAAATACAAAAAGTCTCTGTTGAGTCAGTCAGTATAAGTCAGGAGAGATGGTCTGTCTAGGTGTTTGACTGTATCAAAAAGCTCTCTGACTGTATTACTTTTCTAGGAATTGTGCTAGTTGTTCCCCCTGTTGATTAGAGCCCCTTATGTTGGTGCAGTTGAGTCTTCAACACTTTAACTGTATGTTTGATAGCAACCTTGGATGGTGGTTACTGGTGGCTAATATATGCAATAGTTGTTGACGTTAACTGTCTTGTGGAATGTGGTTATTTCCATATTGTTAATGTTGATTTGTATGTTCAAATACAAAAATTCTGCTTGTTTCTGACTGTACTTCGTGATTAAATGGAGGTTATATGGATTATCATTGAGATTGTTCATGAACTGTATGAGAGATGCTTCTATTCTGCTCTAGAAGACTAACATGTAATCTATATATCTCTTCCAGAGCACAAGATCTGCACAAGCTTACTGCAACATCCATGTGAAGATCCTCCCATCTACTCAGTAGGAGATTAGCAGAGATTGGCACAAATCTTATCTCCATTGCGGTCCTTTGCCACGACAGGTATAAATGATCGCCGTAACAAAAATAATTGTCCTTCAGTATAAATTCAGAGTATCACTTAGGAGCTCACATTTTAATAGGTGTACTTAGTAATTTTTTTTTTTTTTTAAATAGTCGATGCTCTCTATCCCTTTAGAATGGTCTATATCCATATAGCGGGACGTGACATTGTTTAACGTTAGCAACATTCCCTCCTCCCACTTTATGTCCTGTAGGCTTTGTAGAATCTTGGTTGTATCTCTTGACTATGATGACTATCTGCTCACATAAGTTTGTAGGAAATGGTCAATATATTGGATAAATTTGTTAGAGAGTTGATGCCCAAGATAATAGGTTTTCTTAGTGGATGGGTTTAGTTCCTGTGGATTGTTAGCCGGAATTCAAAAATTGGGATTATTGGGTGTTGGATAGTAAGAATATCAAATTCCTTTTTTGAGAGAATGCCCGTGTCTAAACCTGGTTTTAGAAGTTTGGTATGTTGTTCAGTGAACTGTTTAGTAGGACCATTGTCTAGTTGTAAATAGGTGTCCTGGTCTTGTAGTACTCTAAGCGCTTCTTTGTCATAGGATGAGGTTTCCAAAATGACAAGAGGTCATTTATTTGGATGTCTTATCTGAACGGTATACTTGTAGTTATGTATAGCTCAGTTGGGTTAGTATTGCTTAGTTTGGTCATGTATTATTGTTGCTATTATTATTACCCCCCGACCCCCCTGCTTGTGTAAGGGGGGGAGAGGGAGAGGGGCACCTGCTCTGCCCCTCTGCCCTGTCCACACACAGATCGCTTGCTGCAGAGCGTTGCGCAGCGGAGACAGGAGCGGGAGCGCTGGATGCCACATGAGCAGAGGGGACAGGTGAGGCAACCGCAGAGTTAATCGCAGCGGAGCGGCAACTCACCGACCGCTGCTGCCTGGTCCTCCGACGCCCTCTGGAATATGGCCGCCCCCTTGAACTTCCGCCGCGCGCCGGAAGTGTGTCAGCCGACGCAGCAGGCCCGGCGCGCGCGGCCGCATGGGTCCCGTCGGGCGCGCGCTCCCCTTCACCGCCGGGAACGGCGCTGGAGGAGGCCCCAGTGACGGCAAAGCGAACCGGAGGGCGGTAGGTGCGCAGGGGACGCGTGGAGGACATGGCAGCGGAGGCGGAATGGGCAGACAACGGCTGAATGAAGGAAAATAAAGGCTGCAGGTGGGACTCCCTTTTGTAGAAACACCACCAGGGTCAATAAATTTAGCTGGGGAAGCTAGAGAGGGCCTAAGCACAATACAAAACGCAAATACAAAAGCAAATACTGGTCAGACAGATAAGACAGAGTACATCACCGTTAGGAGTCCTGAAAAACCTGCAGGCAAGGAGAAAAGGGGAAATTCTACAAATGTTGAGGGTTTATATAACTTCTCCCTTGGGACCATCCTCCTTTCCCCTATTGGCTCTGAACCCCAAAACAACTAAACAATTAAACAAAACTTGAGGGCCTACCATTCCCCAACCCAGGGTTTAATTGCCTTCAGGCTAAATGAATTAACCCTCAGTTATTCTATTGGACATTGTGATTACATGAGACTAATCTCTAATTACAGTTGATGTTAAGTCCCTACACCAGCACCCTATATATATAGTATTTTAGAAGGTTTTAGAGAATATTTTAGGAAGGCTATAGGGGTTATATCAGGGGTAGACCTAACGCTTTTTCCTCCTATCTATTTATATTTTATGTTTCATTTATTGGGGATTGGTAGATCCCTTGATATGTAGGAATAGCTGCTGGTTTACTTAGCAACAAATTCACTTTCCTCTTTATTTTAGAGGGGAATTTAGTTTTTTCAATATTAAGTTTAAGGAAACACTGGGACATCCATGAATAGATGGCTATGAGGCAGTCAGACTCCTTGGACAGGAGAGAGGGGGAGAAAACAAGAGCGGAGATGTTTTGTTGATATTTAAGGTCCAAATTTTAGTATTTCTGTTGTTTTGCCTTATGAAAGTTATTGCTTTTATAAGTTTGTTTGCATGGAGACTGGTGTTTTCTTAGATGGGTTTGTTGCTATTGTTTGGTTTTTCTTGGTTTTCTTAGTGCCCCCTTTCCCGAATTTGTCACGTTTTTGGGCTTTTTTAAAATTATTTTGGCATCAATAATTTTTGCCTCACATTTGTTTTTATGCAATGTCTCTAGTTGTGTGTAGTTGGGTTAGGATTTAAAAGGAGTTAAGTATTTGTTGATAGTGTTGATTTGTTGTTAAATGATGTCAACTTCTGTTAACTTATACTTATGATTAATTGCTAGGTTTGAATGACCATTGGTTCAAATAAGTTTTAAAGCTTCCATAAAATCCCTCTTGTCTAGATCGTGTGTTGACCCTTTGTAGAGGTATGTTCCTATGTGTGTTGACAATTTTAGGTGTCAAGTATTTCAATTGTTACATACTGTAAAACAAATCCTGCATTTATAAATCTGTGAACTGAATGGGACAAATTAAAGTTAGAATTAAAATATAAAAAAATATTGAAATGAAAATTGGTCAAATCTAGTGTTCTTATACCCCTTTCACACTGAGCCAAAAACCCAGGATATTGCATGGGCAAGCACCCTGAGGAAGTCCAGACCCGGACGAAACGCGTTTGTGACACCTGCACTGATTTTTTACAATAAAAAGCTGCATTTGACATTTGAAATGATGTCTTCATCTGTTGTGAGTATAATACTTTCGCCATAGTTAACCCCTATGTGGTGAGGTTTATCTGCACCAGCCCACGGTGCACATCTTCTTATCTCACAGACAGCTGCGAGCATCACATCCCCCGCCCCCCCCCTCCTGACGGACCAGAGCCGAGGTGAAGGATCCCGCCAGAAGGAGATCGCGAGGGACCCCTGCTACACCAGCTACTTCAAAGGACCAACAACATAAACTTGCCTAACTTCTTGCACGATGAGCAACATTGTTTCAAGCTTCACAGAAGCAACTTCTACACTCTACCCACACCATCTACACGGACCCTGCAGAACAACTGCACGAGCGGTGAGTGAACAGCTGTTCAACCTGTCTGCAAGCCGTACTGCACCGCTGTTGTTTACATCCTTAATTGACTGTCTCACTGACATCGCTCTGCAAATACCCTGTACTTGTACAAACTCTGTATAAAACAACCGCACGGACGGCAAGCTGCCGATCTCCTCTGCAACCCGTGACATATCATCGCTATCTACATCTATAATTTACTGCCCTGAAAGCATTGCTCTCCAAACGAACTGTGTTACTAAAGCCAATTGTTTTTCTTGATCCGTCTCATTTTCTCTATTCCTTCCCACCTCTCTGTCCTTCCTCCCTTCCCTTACTATCTGTCAGTGATAAAGGCTATAAATAGGTAATGAGCGCATTAGCAAATTGTTACCTTTGGTAATTTCCCATTGTATTGCATGGGCAAGCCCTGACGACCTGGGTCATGGCTCAGTTTAAACAGGTCTGACTGCATCTACCTGGGTCTCATGATCTGGGAATTACAACCGGGACTTTTGCAGTGTTATTCCCAGAACTGATGCAGGTAGCCACCAGTTTACAAGGTGCAACACAGGTTTTTCAACCCGGGCCTCATAAAAAGAAGCTGATTGGAGTGATCAGGGATGCGGGAGCATGACCTATTTAAATGCTGCTGAGGAGAGGAGACAGACAGCATGGCATACTGGCAAGAGGAAGAGGTACGGGAGCTTTTGGCAATCAGGGGAGGAGGAGATACAAAAGCAAATAACTGGCACTGTCAAGGATGCCGAAGTATGTTACAATATTGCTGAAATATTGACTGACCAGGGCATCAAGCGCACCCAGTAGCAGATAGTGAAGAAGTTGAAGGCTCTAAGAAAACAGTGCAATGTGCATGACTACAACCGCAGAAAGAGTGGTGCTGCCCGTATGAAGTGGCCATTTTATGAGCAGTGTATATAGTCTTTGGGAACTCTGCCATGGCCAATCCTATAGCGCTGTCCTCCTCATTCTGCTCTTGCTCTTACAGTGCAACACCTGGCAGTCAATCCTGCGTGCCCTCCACGCTGCTTATAGACGATTTGCAGTTAGCAAATTTTGATATGGACTCCTCTGCTGTGACTGAAGACAACAGGAATACATCTATAACATCTATAGACGAATTGTCGGAGTCACAATCCTCACCAGTGACACCACATTCTCCAGCGGCTCAACCTTCGCCAGTAACAGGGACCCAGGCATTACGTTCCAACAGAATGTAGTTTTACTTTATTCATTTTTCACACAACAATGTATAAATAAAAAATAAAATCAGTGTTTAATATTAAAAAAGTGTCTTTAAAGACTGCACTTACGCAATTTACATACCTAAATAGTACGTAGATAGCGTAAAGGAGCTACTACGCATGCGTAGGAGCTCAATTCTTTAAACAGCATGCTTAAGAATAAATCTACTTAATTGTGAATCTGGACCATGACCACAATAATAGTCGAACAGCTCCGGGAAATGGATATGGCTATACAGACCCAAGGTGATTCACATCTCCAGCTCTTCTTTTATCATGAAAGTGAAATCTTTCATTACACAAAAAATGGATATGCATGAGCAGATTAGCAGGGAGAAAAAGAGATTCACAAATGGCTTTCCTTGATTGCCTGTTGTCTAGAATGAAAGGGCCCACACAACCTCAACCAAACTCTCCATACCCCCCCAAGGGTAGTTACCCCTTGTATAATACTGGGCGACATTTCTTCCCCCAAACACAGGAAGCACGTCCCTACAGAATCCACATCATCTATTGGGGTTGGTCTTTTTCAAGGTGCTCACCAAGGTGTTCTTTTTCATCTTGAAAAAGACTTACCTTAAGTTGAAACGTGTTGATGGAAGCAGGAGGAAGGATCTAAATGCAGCTGCTGGGGACAGGTACTACAGTATGGTTCTATTTACAGGTGATCTAATCCCGCTATTATTTACCTATATACTGAGTATCTGGACATTTCCCCTTTGGTAGCGGTGATGTGTGTTTTGTAATGCCTCCCCTCGGGGGCTACATTTCTGACATTGAAAGAAGATTGTTTTGACAGATTATAAGCTTTTTTTTTTATTAATACGATATAGTGAAGAATAATACGGTGTGCATAAGATACGTGAGAAATCTATGAAGGAAGTTATTCTGATGTTATGAACAGCACCAAGATACATGAAATGTGAGTTGAATATATGAGTTCCAAACAATTAAGTTATTTTGAGCACACTACACGAGGAGGTTATCCTTTTCTTGTTATCTTTATGTGATACATGGAGAACTCATTGGAATACGCTGTTTGAGTGGTTGATTGAGGATAAGAAAAATACCAAGACATACTAAATACACATGCAAAACTCGTTGGAAAAGGCAATACATTTTATTTATGTAAATAAATCAAGGAACAGTAAATTCAATTCATTATATTGGGGAGTATTCACAGATCCATTTTTATGGCAGATTGTGTACGTATTTTTAGGAGCGAATTAACTGCACATGTGTAATAACTTTTTCCACGCAAATTATGTAGTATTTACGCACATAAGTACTTTAGGCACAGACTTGTGAATGGCACTAAGGGACATACGTACAGAGGGGCGTGGTTTTATCCATACGATAGAAGTTACGTTTAAGTGGACGGGGGAAAGCATTTAAATGGGCATTTGAGGGCGCCGTTAGATAAATACGCACGTCCTTAAGTAAAATACGCGCGTAAGTACACACGTAGCGATAAAAGGGTGCCCTATGGAGGCGGAAGTCAAAGAAAACCCGTCTGTGCGAGGGGAGTGTTATGGGTGTTACGTAAAAATGCGCACGTAGTAAATACGGATATGTGAATCTGGTCCATGGTTTTTAAACCAAAGATTAGGATATAAGAAAATTATCAAGAAGGGAAATTGTGAGAGTGATTTAGTGATAAAGGCTTGATGAAAATTCAAGGATTGCATGTGTTTTTGTCTGTCTTTTGTTTTGCATATACCGGAATGTGAGGCGGGACTGTATAGCGGAAACTGAAGACGTCAGGAGTCCATCTGTAATCCGTTGACAGGGCTGGACAATATCGACGCCTTATAATTTTGTGACTACCATTTAATATTTGTATAGAACCCCTGAATATAACTCCTCCTTATTGTAGGGAGGCGCATAGCATCAGGTTAAGGGGGTAGTGTATCCCTACACCACAGAGTTTAAGGAAGTGCAGGTTACTTAAACTAATTATCGAAATTCCACATTATCCTCTACAAATTCCTCCTCATCAACCGGAGTACCTAACTGCTCTACATAGCCCTGAATACCTGGCTGTTCCACATAACCCTGAGTATCCTGACGCTCCATATAACCCTAAGTACAGTTATAGTTTGACACTATATATTGTAAAGTTGTAATGTTTGCCTGTGAATGATGCATTTATAGTAAGCTATGTTTAAAAAATATATATTTTAGTAAAGCGCTGGGACGGTTACCTGCCAATAGTCTAGTTGTATTATGTTTGTAAGAATTGTTTATATGTACAATTTGTTTTGTAAGAAAGAATGTACAGACCTTTGTAAAAACAAACACACTTTTTTTTTTATTTATATTGGTACATATGAGAAAATTGGGAAAAAAATACTTATAATAAACATATTTTGTTTAGTTTGACACTATATATTGTAAAGTTGTAATGTTTCCCTGTGAATGATGCATTTATAAAAAGCTATGTTTAAAAAAAATATATTTTAGTAAAGCGCTGGGACGGTTACCTGACAATAGTCTGGTTGTATTATGTTTGTAAGAATTGTCTATATGTACAATTTGTTTTGTAAGAAAGAATGTACAGACCTTTGTAAAAACAAACACACTTTTTTTTTTATTTATATTGGTACATATGAGAAAATTGGGAAAAAAATACTTATAATAAACATATTTTGTTCTGGGTACCTTTTGTTTGCTCTACTGGATTAATGATGATAGGTTGGCGGTGATGGTGTTGTGAATGGCTTCTGCACTGGTGTTTGTATGCTTTCCTACACACGTCGCTGAATCCGCAGATAGCTCACATAGTTCAGATTGCTGGAGGTTCCACTCAGGTAGAAACTGCTCTTTTTGTATTTCACAAATGTTATGCAAAATAGAGCAAGGAGCAGCTACATGCGGTACAAGCTTAATATCAATGTCACTTCTTTTCAATAAACGTTGCCAATGTCCTTTCAGCCATCCAAAGGCAATTTCAACCATCATCCGAGCAGAGCTGAGGGTATGGGTGAAGCGAATTTGTTTCACAGAGAGTTGATGGTGCTGGGTGAAGCCCTTCATGAACCATTGCAGCAATGGCCACATTCCCGATGATGTGTACCAGGTTCTCCACTCCATTAATGGTCTAATATTTCTGTAAAGTGATAGAACTGTTTCAATATATAATAGCGGTGGTACTAGTATGTTCATGTGGTAGGCTGAAATAGTCCATGTTATGAACAGTAGAATAATATTGTGTTCAATTATATTTTACAATTACGATGCCTACCATTACTCCAAACATGCTGTTGTGCACTGTCTGCTCTGTGAAATAATGTATATACAAATACTATCTAGAACAAGAAAACCTGAAGACACAATTTAAACTAAATACATGGATCTATTAGCTTGCGGAGGAATACATCATAAAAAACATATCTCTTTACCTCTCTAGGGAACAACCATCCGTCTTGCTTCTTCTTTGCAATCTGATACAGATCAGAATTGGCCAAAACTCTGGCATCATGGGTCCAGGCCAGCCAATAAAGACATCTGTGAAACTGAAAATAAAATATATTTAGTTTTGTTTTAAAATACACATCATAAGTCACAGTCACATTAAAATAAAAAATTATGCTTATCAATAGTTGTGGTCAACTATAGCCTGCAGAGCAATCGAATGCCAGTCTTTGCGGTTGTAGTAATCCACAGGGTTGTCTGTTGGGGCAATGATAGAGATGTTTCTCCTCTCTATGGCTCCAGCCCAGTGCAGATTTCCACGTCGCAGGAATTCAGTGATAATGTCATCTAGTCATTTTCCTTGAAGCAAGGAGATGAAGCGATGGTAAAGGGCTTCTAACAGTGTCTGCATGACTTCATTTACTAGAGTGCAAACTGTGGATATGCCCATTCCAAATAAGCAGGAGATTGTGTGGTATTCACCAGGGGTATCATACCACCACAACATCAAGCCCTCATTTGCTGTATAAAACAGCAAGATAACACAATAAACCATGAACTCCGGGCTTCACAGTAGTAACTCATCGGCCATAATGAAAACAATGCAGTTAGCAGCTTCACCCACTTTGACCTCATCTTTGTGTGCAAAAAGAAAAGTTCCCTTTAAGTGACCTCATTTTTGTAGGCCAATCAAGGCTCCTCTTTTGATGACTCACACTATTACTAGACAATATTGAAAAGCCCTGACCTGAGAATTTCCCATGTCCAAGCTGCAGTGTGCACAGGGTCTGATGTTCTGGGATGATCTGTGACTCTGTAAAAACTCGGGTTCAAATACCTGGGATTTTGCTGGGCCACATTGTGGAAGTGGCATCACTGTGCAAAGAAAATTATAGCAAAAATTAATTTCACATATAAAATGTTATAACTATATATATATTTTAATAGTTATAAAAAATATTTAGTAAAAATAATACATTAGGATACAGAGATTACACATTAGGGTACAGAGATTATATCAACATATATAGCAACAATAGCACATGTTTTGTTCCCTGTTTATTGGAATGGAAAACTAGCTTGTTTAGTAATTATTATATTTATATTAATCTATTTAGTATATGACAATATTAGTTCTATGGGTATTCACAAAGTATCTCAGTACAGTATGTGTTCAGTGAGCATTTCAGGTGTTGAAAGATAAAACTTTTTGTATCACAAACCATATTAAAACTGTAAAGTAGTTTGTGAATAATAGAAAGAGCAATCTAAAAAACTAGACTGCTCTTTTTTTCCTTTTCCATATACTTTAATAGTTTCCTTTTATAATTTAAAAAGTTAATCTTATCATGAAACACACGACTGAGTTTATGTGAGATAAAAATCACACATAAGTATTGTGGAGTTACTTGCTACATAGTCTTCCCATTACATTTGGCAGCTTCATTAATCATACTGAACATTTTACTATTAGATGTTGCTAAGGAGATGAAATCTCATTTTTTTTTCTTTTCCAGTTGATAAGCCTGTGTTTTCAGTATAGAGATAAAATGCAATTCCAGTGTGAAAAAGTCCCCAGAGAGTTCTTACATATTGTCAGCTAGAAAATTCCCTCACATTTGCAATGCAAAAGACTTAGGAAAATGCATAATTTCCCTTTCCTTTTCAGCACAGTATAAGATTAAATAAAACACATATGTTTGGATAATACTGCAGAGGTCACTTACAACTAAGTGCCTGCAGACATAAGTCATGTTTTACTACTAGAAGTATATCCAACTACATGCTGAAATCATTAGGTGTGAATGAACCTATTCATGATAAGCCACAGACATATAATTACAATGTTGAAAATATCACACAAAGGACCTGTTTCGCCAGATTTTTTTTTCCTTTCTAATAAAAAAAACTAATCAACTCTTCCCCTTGTGATACATCTCAATATTAATCAAATACAAAAAGTAAATGAAATTATGATGTTAGGCAGTAAAGGGTAAAAAAAAATATAATTATTGTTTAGTTTTATTTTTTAAGTGTTTATTTAAAAAAAAAATGTATTTCAATGTGTATTTTAGTTTAAACAGGTGTGTGTGTCTTTGTATACTAATGTATGTGTAAAATACAACAATAATACTGAAATTTAAAAAATGCAGAAAATTTGAAAATATTTGTAGCCAATGGAAAAATGTTAATAGTAGAAAAGCGAATTGTTTCTCTAACTAGCATTGCTGGCTATTATATTAATTCTGCAACTTTATGGGGTTGTGTGATCCTGTAACAGTAACATTATTAAATTCTACCCCTTCCCCCAATGATTGCCTATGAGTCTCTTTGTACCTAATGATAAAAATTCGTCTTTCTTACTATGATTAAGACATTTACAATCAGAGTGACCCACTCTGCAATTATTAATATTTATCTTGTAATCTTAAGCTGTCATTGTGACTTAAAGGCACTTGCCATTATCTGTATGACATTCAGACTCCAACAGTTTAAGAAAATGATAATGTTTAATATTAGCACTGGACAGTTTCAGCATTTCAAGTATTTTTCCTTTAACCCCCATATACCAACATTCAGAAGAGTTGAAAACAGAGATTTAGTAATACTACTTATTTTTCAAACTTAACTTCCCCTTCTTTAAAAGAAAATGGGTGTTTTCTTTCAGCTTTCCATCTTTGGATTTTTTAATTATGGGTTTGTATTTTTCATATTTTCTTTTTTTCTGCACTATATGCAATTCCAACTTTATTGTCTATTTATGATTTCACAGCTTTAGAATAGGTTCAGTAAATCTTGCACTTTAGTTCCTGTAACAGGCAATTAACAAATAATAACTTACCCATGAGGACCAGATATTTTGAAACTTTATTTACTTTATGTTTATCTTATATTTTATTTTTATTTTTTTTTATAATAGAATACTGATAACTCCCTTGTTGTGTAATGTTATCTATTATAAAGTATTCCAATGTAATTTATTGACCTGTTTCTTGGTGTCACTAATTCCATGTAGTTAAAAGGTAAAACCATTATAATAATTTTTCTTCATTCACTAATCTACTCCTTATATAAATAAACTTTTAGCCAATTTCCAATTGTCTACAGCAATAATATTTTATGAAGTGGTATCTTGATGTGAATGGAAAATATTCTCTGTACAGGGCTTGAAAATTGTTGGTGTTACATAAATAAATGTTGTTATTATAAATATTTTTGTCATTATTATTATTTATATCATTATAATTATTATTATTATTAGTAGTAGTAGTAGTAGTAGTAGTAGTAGTATCATCATCATTATTATTATTATTATTAGTAGTAGTAGTAGTAGTAGTAGTAGTAGTAGTAGTAGTAGTAGTAGTAGTAGTAGTAGTAG
>WWET01002501.1:160625-190096 GCA_011038615.1 Limnodynastes dumerilii
TATATTTATACAACAGCAAGCTGCTACTACATGGTACATTCCTGCAGCAACAGGAACATGTAAAAATATTTATATACTGTTAATAGAAACTATTACCAGGTTATTTATTCCTACAAGCCATATGGATTATTGTATCCAAAGCAATCAATAGCTTCTACAGAAACTAAAGTAGGCCACATGGATTTTTTAACACTGCATTGTAAACCTGGAAAATTCCTGGGTCAGAGCCTTTCATACTGCAGGGTAGACCTGGCAAGTTCCTGGTCCTTGTCTGCCCTGATATTGTAGGCTCAGCATGCAGCTCACAGGGAGGGATTTGTTTACTGTTGCATAGCATTTAATCTAACCCTGTTGCATGCTTCCATGGCTTTTTATGGTAACTTCCCAGAAGAAATCTGTGTTCCCTATGTAGTTCATTTTCCAGCATGCTGGGTTTTTTTGTAGCCTTATTGACTGGGAAAAGGGTAAACTGTTCTTCCATTTCAGTAACGGGAAGCTTGAGGACAATATAAAACTGTTGGGGCCTCATTTACAAACTTCTCTTTTTAACTGCGATTATGAATCGCCAGCCATCGCCGCGATTTTCCAGCGATTTTTTTTACATCGCTGGATTCACTATGAGGCGTTTTTGGCTGGCAATTTATTTAAAAAAATCATCACACACTGTTCCGTAGTTACAAAAAATTGTCTTGCGCCAGATACTATAAAAGTGCCCCAGCAATAGCATTAGTTATTAGCCCGCGGGTCCGCGACAAAGAAGGAGCGCCTCGTCTGGACCTGCGAGGAGAAGAGGCAGAGCCGAAGACCCGATCGTCACCTGTCAAGATTGAGGACTTCAGAACTGTAAGTATTTTCTCTAAGATCATTTCTTATGGTTAATTTTATAAGAAATGTGGGCATTTATTTTGTAATTTCTTTGTCATTTTTATCTATGTGGGCATTAACGGTGTCATTTACATCTATGTGGGCATAAAAGGTGTAATTTACATCTATGGGGCATTAACAGTGACATTTACATCTATGGGGGCATTAAAGGTGGCATTTACATCTATGGGGGAAGCTATGCTGGCAACTAAGCGGACATCTAAAGAGGAAAGCTATGATACGGGGGTAACTATTGTGACATTATTGAATGGGGCAAATACTTATGTTATATCTCAATGGGGTAATGTATTATTTAATTATTTGTATGTGGGCATGTAGTTTTTTATTTTGTTGTAAGGGGGAAAGTAATTTTTTTTTACTGTAATGTGGGACATTATTTAAGCGGCAGCATGCACTTAACCCTTGCCATGCTACCTCTTATGGTACTATAAGGCACAGCTTGTCCTATTAAACATGGGCATGCTGTGCCTTATAGTATTACATGCAACTGCAGGATATGGGTTATTTGTATGCTTTGCTTTACAGTTTTAAGGTGTCAAAACACATGTAAAAACTGTTTTACATGAGTTTTGATGGCAAAGTGAATGTCGCTTTTCTGAAAAGTAACACTCACAGGAAGTGCTTTTAAATGGCGCTTTTTCAGAGAAAGTCGCCTGAGATTTTACTAAGCGATGCTTAGTAAATCCGGAATTGCTATCGTTGACAATGAAAAAATCGTCATGGCGATGTTAACCATGGTGTTTTTTGCAAAGGCTAAAGTCCCAGAACTTTTCCTCTTGTGAATGTGGCGATGGCATAATCGCTGCCAAAGTCCCACGAACATGGTCGATTTGGCCTAAATCGACTTTTGTAAATGAGGCCCTTGGAATCAACATTTTATTTATAAAATGTTTTGGATATTCCCCAACCTTTCTTGGTTCTCCTAAATGTATTCAAATTAGTTCCTGTAGCTGTTTTTGAAGAAAGAAATTTTTTCTGAATAGAGTACATTGTATATCATTTAATAAGAATTCCATCTTAACCTTCTAGGGGCCAGATTTACTAAGGGGCGAGATAACTTTTCCCTAAAAATCGTGGGACATTTTTTTTTTTTTAAATCGCCGGATTTACCAAGGAGTGAGTACCCACGGCTATTTTCAATCTCCAGCAATGTCTGGCGATTTTTAAAGGGATTTAAAGCTTGTAATGGTGGCAAATTAACCCTTTCAAATCGCCAGACATCGCTGGAGATTTTTTTTATTTTAAAAAAGTTTTCACAATAATAAAAATGACAGCCGCGGCATGCAATTAATCCTTGGCATGCTGTGGCATATGGTAATATAGCATGCCCTTGTATTGCAGTACTATAGTACTATATGCAGCAGCATGCCAAGGGTTAATTGCATGCTGCCGCAACCATAATGTCTTCCGTTACTGAAAAAAATATAGCCTCTCCGTAACATAATATAAATGATGTCCCCTTTGTTAGCTGAATAAATGTATATGGCCCCTCCAGTACAATAAATAAGGTATATGTCCCCTCCGTTAGCTGAATAAATATATATGGCTCCTCCATTCTAATAAACAATGTATATGGCCCCTCCTTTTTTTACAGTAACAGAGGACATTATGGTTGTGGCAGCATGCAGTTAACCCTTGGTATGCTGCTGCATATGGTACTATATGGCACAGCATGCTCTGCAACACAAGGGCATGCTGTGCCATATAGTACTATATTCTGCAGCATGCCAAGGGTTAATTGCATGTCGCATCAGCCATTTTTATTATTGCAAAGGCTTTTTTTTTTAAAGGTGGATTTTTATAGAAAGTGAGTACCGATTTCTAAGAAATCAACACTCACACCCACCTCTATTTTTCACCGGTGTTTAAGGCGAGTTGACAGAGATTTTACAAATTGCTATATAGTAAATACAGTGATTTGTATGCTCTGCCTTTTTAAATTCGTTGTAGCAATTTATTCTACGGCGAGTCTAAAATACACTAAACTCTGGCGATTTTTGGCTGAATTTACTTATTCAGTAAATTCAGCGCTTTACAACTCGTCAGAGATTGCCTCTACTAAATCGCCTTTAGTAAATCTTGCCCTAGGTCCCTTTCCAAGTTGTTGCTTAAACTCAAGGCCATTTTAATTTGGCATAGGTGTATAAAGTGCCTGTACATCTATTGTCACCAAAGTGTATGTGGGTACCCATTTGACATCCTTAATGGTGTTCAGGATTACATGATAATCTTTGGTAAATGATGAAAGTTTTTGTACATAGGGTTGTAGATGGATGTCAGTGTACTCAGACAGAGCAAAAAATAATGATTTAATACCCAATATATTTAGGGCTCCATTAACTATTAGGAGCACAGAGATTATTATTAATTATTAATTAAGGAAACATTATGAATTTATTACCCTTCCGGTGAGGTCCCACGATAAGCTGCGGGACTTTTGCCGGAGACATTCAACTTCTCTCGTAAATGAAGTCCCAGCACAAGCGCAGTAGCTGTCATTTGGGACATGAAAAATTTTAAGCCCCAAAAGTAATATTCACTGCGCATGCACCGGGACTTAACTCCAGGGAGAGAGATGCGGAATACCCATTGGTGTCCCTTGTTCATAGCGGCGTTATATATAGTATCAGTGTGGATTGTTCAAATCCGCTCCGATACTTAGTAAATATAGGGGTCTGCCAGCCTGCATTCATTAGAGTGGTCTGTGGTCTGCTGATAACACCCACACTGTAAAATCTACGTTTCCCCCTGCCCACCTTAGCATGCAGAGGGGAAACAAAGCCCCTTTCTTCATAATTACCATCATACAATGGTAGTTATGTTAATAAAACTAACGTAACATCTGCAGGGCGCATGCATCAACCAGTCCATACAGCCCACTTACAGTATGCACTTTGCATGTGTATGTGGGCAAACATATGGACCTGTGATTCTGGTCCAACCTTTGGATCTGTCTTAGAGTATATAGAAGATTGATACACGTAAACTCAATTTCTTCTACACTAACTCAATCACTTATTAAAGTTAATTACCACTAACTGTCTTTTAGTTATACCATAATATACCATGTAGTATTTCATAAATGACTACTTTTGACTTAAATTATAGTCTCAGGACTGGATCCAGACCCCCTCCCCCCCCCACACACACTTTCCGTATGTGTGGGGGTCTTAAAGTCCACGTGGAAGAGAGGAGTGAACGCCCCCTGTCACTCCCAGCTATGCTGCCATAAGGCAGCCTTAATACAGATATGCAGATCAGCGGTACATATGACCACTGATCCATGCGGGCGTAGTAAACCCTGCCCCTAATGTAAAATTGCGGAAATCACACGTCACATCTGAAGGGTGCAGATACACCTCTTATAAACTTTTCGTGCATAAGTAAGGTATAGTTAATAACTCTGGATCCAGTCCTCAAACCCCAAAAAAAAAGTTTTTAGTTGATCATTTATATCATACAATATTTTAGTAAAAATAAAAACAGATAAATAAAAACTTCATAAAAGTACATGTATTTTGCAATTTAATATAATAATATAATTTCACTTAATTTCATACAACAAAATAAAATATGCTTTAACTTTATGATACTTTAATTTATGATTTTTTCATTATACCACTATATAAGCTCAGCATAGATTCAAAACATTGATACATATTCCTATTTACTCAAATTTCAGCATATATAAGCTAACATCACAAGAAAAGGACCAGTTTTCTTATGGCATAAATTTAATAAAAGCAACAAAATACTAGATTTTCTTGTAAAAAAAAATAAGAACAAATGTTGCCTACACTACAAAGAAATAGGTAATACATTTTAAACTGAAAAGATGCAAAATATAAAGACTATCCTTATGGGAATTCATGGTCTCTTGTGGATGGAAATATATTCATCAA
Organism: Limnodynastes dumerilii; assembly: GCA_011038615.1. Taxonomy (NCBI): domain Eukaryota; kingdom Metazoa; phylum Chordata; class Amphibia; order Anura; family Limnodynastidae; genus Limnodynastes; species Limnodynastes dumerilii. The sequence continues at coordinate 165,413 of WWET01002501.1, forward strand.
TTCAAGAAAACCACAGTGTGTTGTATAAACAATGCATTAATAAATAGCCATATATTAAAAATTAATGAGATTCTGTTCACACAACATTCTTTATTACACAGAAAAATACAGATAAAAATACTGCAATAACCTTAGTAAATAAAATTAAAATATTTTTTTTAAAAAACACTAATATAACAATAGGTTCTTCATCATAAATGGTTAATTAGTTATATCTCAGCAACTGTTTTATTTATTTTTTTAAGCAATAAAAAAAACCTAAACAAAAAAAGGAAACCTGTCTTGTGTTGAAATATAAAAATAGTACAGTAGTTTAAATAAATAAGCAGATATAAAATGTATTATTTAATAACTTTCCAAGCTTGCAATTGTAAAATTTGGTCTGAACATATTATTTATCTGTATTCTGTATTGTTTTTTTTATAAAGTTAAATGACAACTAAAATCAGTAAGAGATATATTTTATGTATAAAATGTATAAAGTAATTTAACTTTGAATTAAAGTAGTCAGAGTAACATTTCATAGCATTTTATATAGTGAGACATAATTTGCATTGATATATATATATATTTATATTGGTTTTCATAAGATCAAAAGTTCAACAATTTTTTGGTTGGCACTAACTGTCCAACAGGATATCTGACATGACTGCTGTGGTTACATACCACAAAAGGTATCTATAATAATAATAATAAAGGAAATAGCATGGTACAATCCAATCTGATGTGCAAAGATAACCAAGAGCAGTACAGAGCATGGAATATCAGTACCATCACAAGAGCGTAACAAAGGATGCTTTGCTATCTATCGGGCACAGTTGGACAATATGTGAACAATGAATGGGTTGTAAATTATATAACTGCAGGTAACAAGTGACAAGAACACTAGTCAGTTAAAATATCTCATTGGTGAAGATGGCCTCTTTGACTGAACTTAGACCTTCCTGTATACTGCACGGAGTTGGCAGCAAGAAAAGGCGCTTTTACAAATAGAGACAGCTGAATGTTAATTTTCAGCTGTCTATATTTCGAAAAGGCAGACATTTGCAATTTTTTTTTTTAGAATGGGTAAGTGGGAGAGGAAGATGAGTTTATGGCATTCAGTATGAATTGTAGGGGAGGGAGACGACCAGAGTGATTGACACTGACCTTTGGGCTCCTGCTACTTGCAATGTCCATGTACACCTTAATGTATTCTATTGGAATATAAATATTACACTGATAGTAATATAGCATGCAATGCGGATGCATTTTGCCTCCATGGAGTGGTCATAGCCAATACATTACACACAAAGAAAATTAGTTCATGGGTAATTCTAAATCTAAAGATCTAAATCAAGCAGGTTTAAAAATCAAATAAGAGCATTTCTTTTATTGGATGCTTTAAATATTTATCTTAATTGACTAAGATCAATTAAGAGCAATGGAGAAGATCCAGACGCCCGCACGCTTTACATGCGTGCAAGGGTCCCTAATTACACTCCCCACTGTTGGTAGGAAATCTGGACACTTATGTGTCTAGATTCCTACCTTAACTTTTACGACTAGGTCGGTTACCATACGGTCACAGACCTAGTCGTAATGGGGCTTCGGACCCTTTATTTAAATGGCTATCGATAGAGCAATCATAAATATAGGGTCAGCCCCTTCATCACAAGGACTAACGTCCTGTTACGTACGTTGGTGCTTTCGCACAGGGAACATCTGTCGTGCGCATGTGCTTCCGTAAGTCCCCTGTCGGCCGGAGTTCAGGATCCGGCCCAATGGCCCTGATTCAGAGTTTGAAAATAAAAGAGGAAAATTACACCGGGGCAAAACCATGTGGTTTTCAGGGGAAGCAAATTCCATCTGTTGGAAACAGTATTATAGTTGAAAGGTGATGTTTCCCAGCCCAAGTTTAAATAAGAGTGTAAAAGTGAAGCTGGTCGGTATCTGTGTACAATAAGCAAAAGCAAAATATTCTCCCGGCATGCAAAGAATATAATTCATTTGACTCTGAATCTGGTCCAATATCTTTATTATCACCATTTAAAATCTTAAATTATTTTAAAAACAATTGATGAAATATTTGTAAATCAGTGCCGTCGGTCTAATACATCAAACCATTTATATCTGAAAAGCTACATATGATATATAGTTCATAACATTCATCACTGCTAGACAGCATCATAAGAAATATAATTCAATTATATAGCTGCATAGCGCATCCAAAACATTGATAGATGTTAGTAATCAACTATACTTAGACACTCATATCAAGACGTAAATGCTCATATCAAAGGTCCATACAGTGTCAAGCAGGGTGCATTAGACACAGAATACCCTATCTAAATCACAGGGAAAAGCTAGCCATAATCAATCTAGTGGTCTCAAAACCGCGCTTCCCCTGTTCTGGGTTCATATCTGCCCCTGCACTATCTATTAGCTGCAATCAATGGTGGCACACATGGGTCCCAAAGCTCTCAGGTTAAAGGTCCCGGCAAGGTAAAAAAAAGTGAGTCTGACCAATCAGGAGATCAAAATTTCGATCAATGTCCATGTTTCCACAAGTTGGGTAAAAGGCCTATCACAACATCACCTGCCAATCAAGGAAATGGAACTCCATAGTCCACATAGTCTCTTAACGTGGAGGAAGCCTATTAACTTTGTTGTCCTCACCTGCAGACATTAAAAATAACCAGAGTATTGCATAAGTAACAAATTATGAACAATGTATCTCTCAATACCAAATATTTGAATTGAGAGCTTAAAGTTAAGTAACAATCTCATTGGTATTGTATTATTTATAAAAGTAAAAATAATGAAAATTTTACTAATATACTGCTGTGTATGAATTTCTAATTATTGGGGTAGGTACTGAAACAGTAAAGGTCATATACATATATTCAAAACCTAAATGTTATTTATTTAAAGTGCTTCCAAAAGACACGGTCGCCCAGAAGAAGAGAGGACACATATCCTCAGCATCTACAAATACTATAATCAGACCATATATATAGATACATCCAAACATAGATATATGATAATTATCCATATAAGAACCATGCTTGAGATTTAAAGGGGAACATTACAGTTATTCGTGTGACACTATAACTGCTAATGGTTATCTTATTAAACATCATGTCACATCAACTTCCAATTATAGAATAATTCGATTAAACAGATCATCTGATAAAACATTGTTTAATGTCTCTAAAATTATAAAGACTTCTTGATATAAATTAATTCAACTCAAATAGTTTTAAGTGTTTACACTTTATAGAAAAGCAGTGAACGTAACATTCTCATTTAGCCCCTTTGGAAAAGTACAGATCAATAAGAATATCCATTTTAACTCACATTTTAGGAGTAGTTGATTGATTACTCCTCCTTTTAAATTAGAGTTAACTTTCTCCACTATGAAAGCACGAAGACTTGAGGGATTGGCATTATACCATTTTAAAAAATGGAGTGCCAATGGGGTTAGAGGTTTCAGTTTTGTCACCTCACTCCTGCTATGTCTTATGGAGCCAATGTGCTTGAGTAGTCTGAACTTGAATTTTCTTTGAGTCTTTCCTACATATCGAAGCTCACATGGGCATGAGAAAACATATATGACTTGCGTCATATTACAGTTCATGAAGTGGGAAATTATGGCCCGGATTCACACTACCGGACATATAGCATACGTCCGTAGTTTACCGTTTTTTGCTACTGCGCATGCGTAGTAAATTTTATACGTAATCTATGCAATAAGACCGCATATGCGCAATTTTTGTAACGAAAACATACGTAGATTACGTAAAAAATGTACTACCCATGCGCAGTAGCAAATAAACGGTACAGACATATATGCTATACGTCCGGTAGTGTGAATGCGGGCCTATATGAGTATGCCCAAATCTGTTGATGATATTCAAGGTTTTCATCATATAACAAAATGCTTTTCATGTCCCACGTGCATATGAACCCTTGACACCAGGATTTTTAGAGTTCACATTCTTTTGAAAGTGGCTTGAAGTTAATCTGTCTCTAAGATTCTGCGCTCGACACCAGGTCACATTAATCCTCTCCTCCTGATTAAGGTCATCATCCATTTGAAGTATATATACATTTTGATAAGAATATTAGCAATCATTTGTACCTCACTATTACAGTCACATATGAATCTAATAATCCCATTATCAGATTTGACTGCGCGCTTTGGATATAGTAAACAATCTCTACGTGTATTCAACGCTGTTTTAACAAGAGTTTATCACCATAACCTCTGTACCTCAGTCTGTCATACAGTTCCTTAGCTTTTTTTTTTTAACTGTAAGAGGCAGGAACAATTTCTCCTTATCCTTAAATATTCGCCCTTAGGTAAAGCCTTCAATGTTGCTGGTGGGTATGTGCTCTCCCTATAAAGGATGCTATTGGTTGTGGTAACCTTCCTATACAGACCTGTTGTTTAATAACCATCCTCATTGATCTTTATGGTCACATCCAGAAAATGTATAGTCTCAGTACTGTAATCCAAAGTCAACTTAAGATTCAGGGTGTTGATATTCAAAACTGAAATGAAATCACAAAACAGGGAGGGGTCATCTTGCCAAAAAATAATAATGTCATGGGATGTAAAGTCCTTACATGATTCGGTAAATACAACAGCCAGCTCCCCCAACCTGAATTTGCATAGGTGGGGGCCCAGGTTTTCCCCATGGCGGTGCCCCATCACCTGCAAATAAAAACAATTACCAAACAGAAAAAACATTTTTAGTCAGAACAAATTCCAACAATTGTAAGAAAAAATTACTTAATTAATAAACTTTCACCATTCTCAAAAAATGTTAAATGGCTGCAATACCAGCCTTATGTCAAATACTTATACGTATTAGGTGTACTACATATATAATGACTCAATATCACAAGTTGCCAGAACTGTATCAAAAGTTACATGTAAGTCATTTAATTTAGAAAGGAGATCCATTGTATGTCGCAGGTAAGAAGGTAAAGTGAACACTAATGATCTTTAGTTATGCACTATAAATGGTAAACCTCTGATTTTACTACATATCTCACTGTTTGTGTCCATTATATAAATGTGTTCCAGTTTTGAGTGCCGGCTATGTCAAATAAGAAACACTCTGATGAATTCCATGTAGAGTTTATAAAGACACATCACATAAGACACAATTTGTGTACTTTTTGCTTAGCTTTTTTGTTATTTCTATGTCTCAATTTTCTGTCATTGCCACCAAAACACTGAAGCAGCTGCCATCTGAACTTTGATCACATTGAGAACATTTTAGATTTTTTTTTTTATCTGGCAATTTTATACACGTATAGTGACAATATTGTATGAGTTGAGCACATTTGGTTATTTCTCTTTGTAGGAAAAACATAGGCAGACTAGATGGGTCAAGGGACTCTATGTTTCTTTGTTTCTATATTTAATTATGTGAACCTCTGATGTCACCTGGCTGCTTGTGTGTCTATGGCCGTATACTGTGGGTCTCTGTATCTGTTTGTTTCTAATGATAAATTAGAAATAATCTTTGTCTATTTCAAGTAGTAGGTTTGGTGGCAAAAATATGTTTGTATTACATTATTAAAGTATATATTTATTTAATTAAGTTTTAACCAATTATAGTCTATTGCATGAGTGTGTGTATGAAATGCATGTCTTTGTATATGTGTTTGTATGTGTGTGCGTAGGCAAGTGTGTGCAAATAAACCCTTCAAATGATTGCTCCCTGCTTTCGTAGCTATGGGTAATACTAATGATGATGTTATAGCCAAAGTGATGTGGTGGGTGCCATTTTGATTTGAACAAGTACATTCCTTTATAGCTTATATATTTAAGCATAGATTATAAAGTACAATTGTGGAATTGAATATATTTATATACAAACACACACAAGACGGTAGTTGCTCAAATCAATTTATAAGTTAATATGAAGCAGGTGCTAGAAAGGTATGGGGAAATCTACACAGATACAAAAAACATCAGCCCAGCACTCTTGCGTTAACCTGGTTACTGCAAGAGTTCTGAGGTGACTTTTTTTTTTGTATATATGTAGATTTCCCCATACCTTTCTAGCACCTGTTCTAGATTAATTTATAAATCGATTTGAGCAATCACCATCTTGTGTGTGTGTTTGTTTAAAAGCATGTCTGGAATAGCAGCTGAGAGGGGGTGCTGTTCCAGAGTAGTTTTTTTAGAGACTTGGGACCTCTGCAGTGAATTTTTTGCGATGTGACCCAAAGCTGGGACTCTGACACTTTTAGTTAGTACTACCAAAACAGAGAAGCATTGTAAGTGGCTGGTGGCTTATCATATATTTGCAAATGTATGTAACAAATCTCTCTGACTTTTATTTTAAAGATTGAATGTCATGGTTGGTTACTGGTTAATGCAAGAGTGCTGGGGTGACTTTGGGCCTGATGCAGACTTTAGATCATTTTATGCACGCAGGCGCACCTAAGTTACGCATTACTAAGAATAATGCACTCTCCCTGGCACTCCCCTCTTATGGATGTAACTTAGCTGACTTACTTGTTTAGAACCCTGCCTTAACTTTTCCCTGCGTATCTCTGGTCATACATAATACCTTGTTGTATATAAGTGCCTAACCCAGCCCATACTGCTTCCTAGTGTGCCAAGCCCTGAAAGAGTTAAAAATAAGAATGTTTGTAAAAAAATAAAAAGTAATACCCAAGAATAATTCCACACTTAAAGGGATATATTTGTAATTGTTAAAACCAAGTCCAGAAAATCCAATTCTGAGTCCTTGAGATTAATACCCCATTGTCGGGCAGGGGGAAAGAAACAGGGGGAAAAAGTAGAAAGATAATAAAAACAATATAGTGCAATATATTTATATGTTATATTTTATATATGGGTACACCCTGTGGTGGGTCAATTTAGACCCAAAAATAAGCAGGATACCACTGCAAATCCAAGCTACCTGCCTGATAGCTGCATGCATATACAACTGTTAATGTTTAGTATGTATTGAGCAAATGTTACAGTATTTGAATTAAGAACACATTGTGGCAGATGGAATACAGGCATATAAGAATGTGCATCTTACATTCCGAGCAAAAATGCCACCACTTCAAAACAAGTCCCGAAGTATTTACAAAAACAGTTGAGCTTTTGTATAAAAGGCCAAGACATGCACAGGATGTGTAATCTTATATTGCACCTGTAGCATATATTAAAAATACAATATCATAGATCATAAAACATTATGTGAGATTTGAATCAGTGCTAAAAGAAAGATGTATTTGTGGATGTAATTTTGAATTGGGTCACATCATGCATAAAACATAAAATGGAAAGAGGCTGCACCTCATGAAACAATATATTGTAAAGCTGTTGAGTCATATGTCTCAGCTCAGAATAATTACTTTATATGTGGTATTTTCAACCTTCACCTTTTCTTCCACTTGTATCATTTACATTAACTGTTTAACTCACTGTTTTCTGAGTTTTTCCCCCATGTTCTGTTATAAATTAGAGGAATAAATTTATAGGAAGGTCAGATCTTAAAAGCCCAGAGCACTTTTTTAAAATCTGAATGTGGATAGTGTCCGTGATCCTAATAATGCAATAACTTATTTCCCCATCTGAAATGTTATTATCTTTTTTACCCAAGGCAAAAATGATAGTTCAAATAGGTAGCAAAAAGATATTGACATTGCTAAGGTTAATGACCCAGTGATTAACAGGACAACACACACTAGTAGTCATGTGAATTGTGGTAAATGCATCATTGAACAATGTCAAGAACAATTCATATAGTGTTATGCGATGTCCTTAGGAACTGTCTTTTCAATGGAGATAATAAGAATGTTGAATCTGTTGTTAAATTCAAAGTCACTTTGAAAAACATTTTCTTGGCTAGTTGAAAAATGTAAAATATAACGTTTGTTTATGACTTTATGAATAAATTTTGTTTCAGCTTTATATTTTATTGTTAATATCAGCAATACAGTTATAAATTTATGGGTGATTTATATTTGTGAGTCGCCACTGAGAACAGCCTTTTCTTCCATCCACGAAGAAAGTAAATGGAGCGGTGAATGGTGAGTATTAATGTAACCCCAACCCTTACCCTAATCTTTATCCTAACTCAGGTTAGTGTAATGTAAGGGAAGGGTTAGGGTAATGGAACTGTTCCCTTACATTACCCTACCCTCCCTTTACCGCAGACTGACCCTAAGACTTCCTTACCCGTAGCCTAACCGTAAGACTCCCCTCCTCATAGCCTGACCCTAAGACTCCCTTCCCCGCAGCCTGCCCCTAACATTCCCCTCCTTGTAGCCTGACCCTAAGACTTCTCTCCCCACAGCCTAACCCTAAAACTCACCATAGACTCCCCTGTAATACACACCTGTCCAGTGGGTCTGCAGCGGTGTAACGGGTCTGCGGCGGCAGTTTCCAAATGAATAAATGGGTAAGTATGCCGATTGGCATACTTACCCATTCATTAATAAAATCTTCTAATTAGTGCTATTTTCGAAACAGACACAGACGAAAATTAGCATTATGCTGGCTCTATTTCAGAAACTGCGTTTTCTCAGTGGCGACTGCATCCCTGGATTTATAATACTGCCAAAAACAGGCTTAATTATTACCTTTTTACTTGTACTATATCCTAAACAGCTGATTAAGGCTACCCATCCGCCTGTGTCGACTACTGTGTGCTCTACGCTAGAATAACGGGGTTTTGCTTTACTTCCACCTAAACATTTTAGATAGTATAAGTGTAAAATTGAGTATATTTTTCTTCATTAAATACACATGTTAAAAATATTAATTTTAAGCATTAACACTTTTCTGGTCATACACTAAGTGATAGTAATTTTTTTTAAAGTATTAATATTAGCATGTTGACACATTTAAAAAAAAAATTGTTCTAATTTAAGTAATTTTATTTTAATTATATTGAAAATGCAAACTTGTATAGACTGCTACCATTACACCTCACAGCCTCTGTTTATAGGCCACCGTTTGTTTGTATCTGGTGGGAGTCAGTTTTCAGTATGTCCTATACTGAGCTGCAAATGTTGGAAATCTAGAAAGAATGTTTACAGTTAGAACAGTGGATTTGCAAATCATCTGCTATAAAACTCTGGATCAGGTCCAGGCCTCTGGGGGGTAAATCGAGACCAAAGTACTTGTTACGTTAGATCGCGTAGCGTATTTTCTATGCAAGCCCCTAGGCACTCCCCTTGCTTGTACGTACTTTGGCGGTTTTACGCTCCCCAAACCCTACCTTAACTTTTAAAGCGTAAGTACTGATGTACGTAATGGAATCACATATGTAACGGCCTAATCCGGCCCATACTGTTCGATTTAAATGCCTCCTTCCGCCTACCAAACGTAACTACGGGTGTGGTATGGATGACCCTCCCCTTCATTCATAGTTACGCTGATGGTACGTACATTCAGAGTTACGTGGCGTAACATCTGCTGCGTGCAAGCGCAGTAAATACGTCAGCAGCTAGTGTACAAAGGTCTGGATCTGGGCCTGGATCAGGTGTGTAGAATAATTTTCTTGCAGTAATAAAATAAATATATTTTACTTATTTGGCTTTAAGTAACATAAGAAAAAAGTGATATACTGTTGTTTAGATAGTTTTGAAACATACTTTAAAATATTTACTGCTGTTATTACTACTTTAATAGTTTCAAAAGTTTAGTTTAATTAAAAAAATGTAAAAAGATATTTCATTTTTTTAAATATAGTTTATGAGCATTACTGAAACTGTATTGCTGAAGGATATTTGCATGTGTTGTTTGACATTGTTGATATACACACATATTTTTCTATCAAAGGTTTCTCTGGCAGTGATTGACAATTCAAAGAAGATCATAATAACAAGAAATATATTTATTATGTCTTGCTTCTGATTAGTCACTTAGATACTGTAATAGGAAATTGGAATTCAAATAGATAAAAATTGAACAATAGCTTTTTATATTTGAAATTTCATCTCCATCTCCATCTTATTCTTTAACTATAGAGGTGTAAAACTGAATTGTTATTAATAATAACATTCATGAAATTTGAACTTTGATGCATTTTCTTCCATTGTACAATACAATGGCTGAGCAAATATATAAACCTGCTGTGTACCAAACGGGGTGAACTGATGTAATGATGATAATGATTATGGATCAGAGCCAGACTTCCAATGACCGGAACTGGTGCCAGAACCTGCTAATTCCAACTTTTAGTGTGAGCACTTGGAAGGCCGTTAGGGACAGAAGTCTGGATAGAGTGGTGTGTGTTATGATGGTGGGTCACACAAAACAATAACTTAGGAACTGGAGAGGTTTATTGCAAGATGACACCGATGGAACAGGAATACAACACAGCAGAATTCGGATAAAACAGAAATTAAGCATAGATAACAGCTATAAAACACAAGGGTACCAGGATAGCAGAGAGAACAAATGAGCACCCAGAAGTAAAATGCAGGTTGTAGTTAACCCACAGGGAGTACACAAGAAAGTCCAGAGTGAGCAGCATGGCTGGTATAAAGCAGGATCCAAGATAATAGGACAACGGATGAGAAGAGCAAACAAACATGCAGCACAAGAAGCAGGTAATAGGAAGCAATGACCCACACCTTGCTCTGGAATGACGAGCGCATGTGTAGGATAATAGGCAATTACACAAATTAGTCCCAGAGAGAGTGTTCAACAGCAGCCTTTAGGGGCAGCTAGTATAATGGTTTCACAATATGAATCATCAGTCCAGGACTGTCCTAGAGGCATAAACAGAAATGGCAGTCCAGGGTGTTACGCTGTGCTTAGGGTACACCTCCACTGCATAATTTGCATTTCCCCATAGCACTCGCACCAGTCCTACTGTCACAATCTGGATCTTGTAGATTCAGATCCGTACTGAAATTGTGTCACATGAAAGAGGGCATTTTGGGTGCTTTGGATTGGGGATTGCCACCTTTTTGAAGTCTGAATCCAGTCTTATATTATTATTTTTGCTAAATATTATATTAATATTTCCGCTAAATATAAGAAATAATTCAGGAAATGGATTTTGGCTATATGCACTACGTTATTAAAATGAAGTGCGATCACCTGATCCATCCAAGATGGCCGCGCCCATGGATCGAAGTACTGCTGGTTTGCCGCCAGAATTCCATGTGAGCAAACGCTGCAGTAATACTGGTAAACAGGCACAGGGCTGTCACTGTTTCAGTGACAGCCTCTGACGGGCCGCAGTCGCTGCACAGCGGGAGATGGCAGTTCTCAGGGGGCCAAAGCATAGGTAAGTGCAGCGTCTGCCGTGGGTTGTGATAGTTACGTGGCGTAACATCTGCTGCGTGCAAGCGCAGTAAATACGTCAGCAGCTAGTGTATAAAGGTCTGGATCTGTTCCTGGATCAGGTGTGTAGAATAATTTTCTTGCAGTAATAAAATAAATATATTTTACTTATTTGACTTTAAGTAACATAAGAAAAAAGTGATATACTGTTGTTTAGATAGTTTTGAAACATACTTTAAAATATTTACTGCTGTTATTACTACTTTAATAGTTTCAAAAGTTTAGTTTAATTAAAAAAATGTAAAAAGATATTTCATTTTTTTAAATATAGTTTATGAGCATTACTGAAACTGTATTGCTGAAGGATATTTGCATGTGTTGTTTGACATTGTTGATATACACACATATTTTTCTATCAAAGGTTTCTCTGGCAGTGATTGACAATTCAAAGAAGATCATAATAACAAGAAATATATTTATTATGTCTTGCTTCTGATTAGTCACTTAGATACTGTAATAGGAAATTGGAATTCAAATAGATAAAAATTGAACAATAGCTTTTTATATTTGAAATTTCATCTCCATCTCCATCTTATTCTTTAACTATAGAGGTGTAAAACTGAATTGTTATTAATAATAACATTCATGAAATTTGAACTTTGATGCATTTTCTTCCATTGTACAATACAATGGCTGAGCAAATATATAAACCTGCTGTGTACCAAACGGGGTGAACTGATGTAATGATGATAATGATTATGGATCAGAGCCAGACTTCCAATGACCGGAACTGGTGCCAGAACCTGCTAATTCCAACTTTTAGTGTGAGCACTTGGAAGGCCGTTAGGGACAGAAGTCTGGATAGAGTGGTGTGTTATGATAGTGGGTAACACAAAACAATAACTTAGGAACTGGAGAGGTTTATTGCAAGATGACACCGATGGAACAGGAATACAACACAGCAGAATTCGGATAAAACAGAAATTAAGCATAGATAACAGCTATAAAACACAAGGGTACCAGGATAGCAGAGAGAACAAATGAGCACCCAGAAGTAAAATGCAGGTTGTAGTTAATCCACAGGGAGTACACAAGAAAGTCCAGAGTGAGCAGCATGGCTGGTATAAAGCAGGATCCAAGATAACAGGACAACGGATGAGAAGAGCAAACAAACATGCAGCACAAGAAGCAGGTAATAGGAAGCAATGACCCACACCTTGCTCTGGAATGACGAGCGCATGTGTAGGATAATAGGCAATTACACAAATTAGTCCCAGAGAGAGTGTTCAACAGCAGCCTTTAGGGGCAGCTAGTATAATGGTTTCACAATATGAATCATCAGTCCAGGACTGTCCTAGAGGCATAAACAGAAATGGCAGTCCAGGGTGTTACGCTGTGCTTAGGGTACACCTCCACTGCATAATTTGCATTTCCCCATAGCACTCGCACCAGTCCTACTGTCACAATCTGGATCTTGTAGATTCAGATCCGTACTGAAATTGTGTCACATGAAAGAGGGCATTTTGGGTGCTTTGGATTGGGGATTGCCACCTTTTTGAAGTCTGAATCCAGTCTTATATTATTATTTTTGCTAAATATTATATTAATATTTCCGCTAAATATAAGAAATAATTCAGGAAATGGATTTTGGCTATATGCACTACGTTATTAAAATTTGATTCAGGGTTGAGCGTATGCCATTTCACGTAGCATATTTTAATGTAAACTTTCACTGTGCATGCTTAGACACGGAGCGTATGCAATCATGCCCCATTCAGATTCTAAAGCAAGCAACTTGAGATGCGGTGGTTTGAGCTCTGAAGAGCATGCCGTGGAAGAGAGGAGGAGGCACGTATTCAATGTACAATTCTGACATGCCCAAGCAAGTACATCTGACGCAGATCTGAACATTGATGGAAATAAGCACTGTTTACATCAAAATATATGCACCAGCCACAGGTCACGTCGAAGCCCAGGGGGCTGACACTCCATCACCTAAATACAATGCAAAGGTTTGGAAATCACTGCTGGTATGCAGTTACCAGGACAAAGGACCCATTTGTGAGAATGATACAGCGAGACAGCTTCGACTGTACCATTCCTGACTGCATTTTTTGTGAAAATATACATTTTGGAATGGGTACCGTGCTTACTGGCCCATTTGAAAAAAGTACTCATTCTGGTTAGGGTTAGGCTGCAAAATATTAATGTTTAGGGTTAGGCTGCAGAGAACTGAGTGTTAGGGTGAGGGGAGGGTTAGGTTTAGGCCATGGAGAGTGGAGGGTTAAGGTTAGTAATAGGGGAGGGTTAGGGTTAGGCTGCGGAAAGGAGTTGGGTTAAGGGAGGATCAGGATTAGGTTCAGCGAAGGAGTTGGTCAGGGTTAGGGTTAAGAAAATGTACCTGTTGTCATTACACTGTTCCAAACAGTGCGGTCGCAGGAGTCATCCTTTCTTAAGACAGACTGACGAAAACTGATAGCAGTTGGCATCTCGCTGCCGCAAAGTAATCTGACGGAAGACAGATTTTCTAAGTGGCGAAACACATCCTTCACTGCTGGAGTACATTTCATATAAACAGTAATAAAAAATGTTTGCATATTTTTCACATTGCCTTTGAAGTGTTTGCAGTATTCATCACCTTTCTTTTTTCATTATAATATATTCACTGTACTCCCCCACTGTTGTGCAACATATGTGGTCATATTGCTGTATTGAGCTTGGCTGGCCTGTATTGCTACGTGGCAAACTGCACAGCCATCCAGAGGTACTAATGAGTGTGCCTTTGGACCACATACAGCGCACCACAATTTTCCAACTAATTGTACTTCATGGATGCTGCATTCTGATTTGTGTGCGTCTCTGGATTGCAAGCAACTAATTATCTCTAAAATATAAGTGGAACCTAAAAGCGTCAGCTATTATCACCAAAAGGGAGCCAATACACCCTTTATAGGACATAAATAATTTTAGGATAAGTGCTGTATGATCACTATAGGTGGTGTACCTACTAATGATTTTAGTTAAATCTAAAAAGTGCCACAAGGTGTCTGCAGTACTGTACAAAATACAACAACAAAATACAGTACAGACATACATGGTAGGGATGGATAGCATAGTACATAATAAAATACAAAATAAATATACAAATATACAATAAAGTGAAGCAAGCAGAGAACGCACGGCAAAATGCAAGGTGTCAATCTTGGCAGATCAGGGAGGAGGGATAGAGCACAGTAAAAGATTGAGAGGGAGCCACCAGGTGGGGATGGGGTAAAGGGGTTGCAGAAAGGGAACAAGAGGGTACAAAGTGAGGGGGGAATGGTGGAAGAGGGACCAACACTAGGAGGGCCCTGCTCACATGAGCTAACACACTAAGTGGTAGGGATGAACTTACTTATGAATGGGGGAAAAATAAAGTAGAATGTTACTTGTGTATCAAAGATATTAATTGTCCATCTATGTTAATCAAGAAATTTGTTTATAAAGTTAAATCATATTACTTAAGAATTACTCTAGTTCAATAGAAAGAAGTGTACATTATATTTTCATTTAAGCCATGTGGAGATATGCTTCCCATTAACATTCAACATGTTACTTTCTGGAAGAGTGTTTGGTCAAAGTCTCTGCCATATAAATGCAAATGGACTTTCTCAATAGTAAAAGCTTTAAGTCCATTGAGGTTTCCCTTTTATAACTGTAAAAAATAGTTTAGCAACCAGAGTAAGTGTCTTGCATCTTAAAATATCTGTTTTACAGTTTACAGAAAATATCTATTTTACAGTTTCTGATAGATTATCTATAATGATCTGTTTCAGTTTTCAGATCATCTTACCAATGTTGTGTATGTCACAAGGATACTATAAATAATAGGCTTCTTTCACAGATTGCAATTGAGGTAGTTCCTGCAAAGTCAAGTACTATTCAATTTATGCGTAAATTATTTAGGAGTCATAATATATTAACAAGCTTTGCATCTGCCCCTTGATTTTATTAATTTAGCAATTTAGGGCTTGTAGAGGAGTTTTGTAAATCTCTGTCAGTTCATAGTTATATGTTATACTATGCAATGTGAAAAATCTTAAACAGTTTAAAAGAGGTAATTGCTGATTTAATATTTTAACTATAGAAGTATCCTTCAAACAGCAATGTCAACAAACTGGACCAAGGTATTTTGACTGACTTGTTTGGTTTCTGGATAGATAATGGATTCTCTATCTTTCTGAATGGCCTTTTTATGCCCTGATTAACAGTTTGTGGCTATACCCACAAGCTTAAAGTCTAGTTTCCAGAGTTTAACAATTGATAGGTACTTTAGAACGGGAGCTGGTATTTCCTAAAAACATCCATAGTCAATATTTCTCCTCATTAACTGAGACAGTTATGATAATGTGTTAGGGCATTTTAAGTGTACATTTTACATTTGTTATTATTTTTACTTTTTTAATCTTGGATTATAGCATAATAGCCAGTGAGTTTTAAGTTCTATTTGGTCATCTCTTTATTAAATTACTACTATAAAATTATAATACGTAATAATACCTGACAAGGTATATGATAATAAATTATGAATACTGAATTTAATTTAGGTGGATTAGTTAGTATCTATTGTTAGTTGGTCCTGTCTCGGTCTACTGAATAACATGTGCATTTTTTAACTGCAATTAAACTAGATATAAGACACCATGATAGTCATAAAAAGCAGTTTTCTTTATATGTGTTAGTTAAAAAAAATATATAGATTTTTCAAGAGGATTATATGTATTCATAACATATTACAATATGACCTTTAAAAGACCTTGATAAAATAATTGATAGTATAAACAAATTAATGTATAAAGTCTTCCATGCAATAATTCATCCTGACAAGAATTCATTGTTCATAATACAAACAGTATAGAAAAAAGGCATTTAATTCTCTTGCATTATGTGCTAGTATGCAAGCATTAATTACATGTTGAAGGCATTTAGAAATGTGCAAAATAAAACTTGGTAAAAACTTAGATATTTGCTTTAAATTTTACAGACCATCAGCAATGAAACAATACTATACAGATTTTTTTATTGGGTTATAATCATGGTTTTAAATTCAAACACCCACTTCAGGTTTTAGACATTTGCTCATCTAATTAACTTAAATAAATTCTAGGTACATAGAGAAATGATTTGTAGTATAATATTTACATTATACAGTCAAAAGTATAAATAATTTAATGATATTCAGAATTTGTGAGAAGGTTGACTTAAAGTAAATATGTAGAAGTAGATTCTTGATTAGTTTAACATAACAAAATCAAGGTATACATGCACAAATATATGCTTTATAATGCAGAATTGAAATGCATTTGACAAACATCTATTAGAATTTAACAGTACATTATGAATTGCTTAAAATATTAACATAAATATGTAAAGACGTATGTCGCAGTGTTTTACCAGATGCTTATACTTATTTTCTGTTTACTCAATGATTTAAAAATATATATATATAATTATTTCCCTTAACCTATACAGAAAATGCTACTTTATATCAAATTGTATGAAGAATACTTTGAATAATTTGTATCTTTTTAGAGAGAGAAATGTGTTTTTATAAATATCTGTATTTTTTTCAGATATAAAAATAACAATTAAAAGATAGAAAATCAAGTATTTTATATAGTTGGAAACACTTTATTTATCAGATTCCAAAATATAATGTATTTACAAAGTGTCCAAAACACTATATACTTTTTACATTTTCAACTAAGTACCGGTTGAATGTAAGCTAAGACAGAGTAGATGATCCCAGCTTTTTTTTTTAAATATATGTACTGTAATTGTCAAGTGCTAAAGTCAGATGCCCTTATATAATTTAGTATAAAAAAAATGTCCCATACCATGGTCTTTTAAAAGTTTAAATTATCTTAACTGCTGTTTTTAAGGGTAAAAAGAATTATGGACCGGATCCAGATTTAAGAGCGTCAGGTGATTTACGCACGCAAGGTGCTGAACGCATGCGCCCTCCAGATGTTACGCTAGGATTACAAAGTTCCGTCCGAGCCCATTTGCGTGCATATGGGCTGTGCTTCCCTTCTGCCCGCTATAGCAGGCGGGGGGGAAGCATGTAAAGTGTACAGTGTGGGAGGGGGCTCCCACACTGTAGCGGATCAGCGGTCGTACGGACCGCTCATCCACCCGTCGCATTTAAGGCATTTTATGAAGCCCGCACGACAGAGGGTAGTGACGGGCTGTGCACTCCCCTCTGTCTCGCGTCATTTCAGACCCCCGCGTCCGGTCCTATATTATTAGTACACGCGTGTTGTCCAGCATATGCGCTGTACATTAAAGTGTAGCACCCTGCACTTTGTGTTGCTGGGGAAGGGAACGTATCTGGGAGTGGGAAGTTTAGAATGTGCAGACTGGATTAGAGTTGAGTTTGAGGGAAGGTATTGAATGGATTATTCCTGAAAACATTTGCAGCCTGCACTTCTAGTGCCATTCATATTCTGAAAGCTGATTGGACAGCAATACCCCCAAAATGCCAACATTTCCTAGCCTGTCCGAAGCAAGGTTTTTTTCCCCCAATGTTTTCTGTAAAATGGGTACCATCGCCCTAGCACTGCATGTCAGAGAGGCCACTGATGCTTGATGGAGGACTGGGAGGAACATATGACTTGTTTTTAGCCCCTGTCTGTCTCTGTCTGTGTCTAAGAGGAAAACCCTGACACTGGACGGAGCCGACCTCTGCCTAACTGGGTATAATTACTGTGCTCCTTCTGCATCAAAGGGAGCAGGGCCTGTAATCCGCCTGGAGCCTGCTAAAACTAGGTCATGGCATAGACTAAGAATAACGGTGACCACAACCTCACCGAGCCAAGTGTCCATTCATCTGGCTTATACTGACCCGTTCAGACAAGGGTCCATTAACCTGGCCATATGCTGAACTTACCCAGCAATCTAGGAGTGTAATGCTGACTATACACTGCACCTGGCTGTGGGGAAGAGAGGGTTAGGATTAGGGTAAAGGAAGGGGAGAGTTAGGGTTAGAATTAGGGGAAGGGTTGGGGTTAGTTTAGCCACTCACCTCTCGTGCACCCATAACAAACTCTAAAATAAATTAACATTTATAAAAAAAAAAAAAAAAACAAGGATCAATTATTATTTATCAGGCACCATGAAGAATATCATAATGTAAAGTACATACATCTTAGCAGGCCAAAATACATAAAGGACAGTGGATTTTACATGATGTAAATATAGAAAACCAAAGCAAGATGATTCTCCATCCAGGTAGATGGGGCAGGTAGAGATAATAATTAAGAAAAAAGATAAATGGGAGAAGATGAGGTTAAACACTGAAAAAGGAAGAGGATGTTACATTAACATAGAATGATGTGAGTAAGGTAAGTTATAGAGAGCTAAATTGCCTAAATCTGGCATAGGCAATATTCAGCACCCCAATTGTGCATGAAGCTCTGTCTCCCAGTATGCAGCAACAGCAAAGGCATAGCTGATAAATTGCAAACAATGATGGGACTTGTAGTCTCAAACCACCTGGAGTGCCACAGGTTGTTTATGCCCGAACTATTGGGTTTACAAGTCTGTAATTGATTAAAAAGTGGTCATTTCTATGTAAATGAATACAAACAAGAAAACTCCAATAATATGATATTAATCTGCAATATGCACAACCTCCTACTCTGTCAGTGTTACTTCACTTTCTTAAAGGATCTCATTGTTTAATTCATACATACAACATTAATGGAATATACAAAATTCAAAGAGATCTCAAGCCTTCATAATATAAATGCTGTCCTTCTTTAAAGAAGCTTAATTACAGTCTCAATAGGTCAGTCTGTATGCCTGATATTTCTTCAGTTTCCTTTGACCTTTATATAACAATGCTTCATTTCACTGAGGCAGAAAGGATATTTTGCAATTCAGAAATATGAACTAATCTTTAGTGAATGTTCTGCATAAATATGAAATGAATGACTGTATTTTCTCTTTCTCAATACAAATGACATCAATACATAATATTTGATTCCATATTTGTTCATTTTAAACAAGTGAAAGTGTCTTTCAAAAGTGATTATTTAATTTAATGGACTTTCCTAAGCATAGCTTGACCCACAGCTGTTTCTAGTTTGCATGAAGCACCCCCATGCTGTCTTAAAGTGGGCACCCAGTCCTATGATCAATTGTCCAGTGCATTTACTTGTACTGCTCAGCTCTCATGACAGTTCAGAGGCTGCATGTAAGCTGATGTAGGTGATGGGCTGAGCAGTGGCTTGTGTGCTATGCCTCTTGAACACACAAGCAGATTCTCTGGTGGTGGTACTCATTTGTAATGCTAAACCGGTCAGGATGACTTTGTATTACAAGAAAGCACTGTAGTCATTAAGAATCAGCAAAGCAGCGACTTGTGTGTTCCGGAGGATTAGTACACAAGTTGCTGCTGAGAAAATCCCCTGCAGTAGCAGCGCAAACTTGTGGCAGTTGCAGACTCAATCCTAGTACAAAGCCATTGCGGAACATGGAGAGGGGATGAAGTAAGTGAAGAAGAAACAGGGAGCATTGTTTGGAGAGAAATAGAGGGAGTTAGAGAGCAAGGGGGTTAAGAAGATGCAGGGGGGTAATAAAAGAAACAAGAGGAGAGATTACATGAATAAAGTTTTATACTTTTGAGTTACATTTCTTCTCTTATGTTTGAAGTTTGTCTTAAGGTCAAATTCTCAATTGGTATATTCATAGCTAAATGGATTATACTGTATGGTATTCATTAGAATAAAATGTGTATTGTAAGAAGGTCACTAGGGTGTAGGCTGTAGTGTACGACAGTCTCTAGGTTGCATTGTCTATTGTATGGTGGTTACTAGCAATAGTGTGTATTGTATGGTGGTCACTAGGATGCAGCCTGTATTGTAGTTTGTATTATTTAGCTGTCCCTGGGATGCAGTTTGCATTGTATGGCAGTCACCAGGATGCAGCCTGTATTGTATGTCAATCACTAGAGTAATAATTATCCTGATACTCATTTATAACTATTTTTAATCACTCATTTTGTATTTTAACCTGCCTGTGAATATGATTAAGGGAATAATGCAATTTAGGCATAATAGTGTGACAAAAAGGTATAATATGTAATATGGAGAAATGTGGGGAAGTAGTGTGACTGTGGTGTATACTATGTTATGTGGGAAGACTAGTGTGACTGTGGGAGTATAATATGTAATGTGGAGAGAGTCATATGACATAGGGGTATAATATATAATGTAGGTAGAGTGATGTGACTTTGCTGGTGTATGTTTTGTTTGGACAATGCTGTGACTGTGGAGTGTAACTGTAATGTGAGGAGAGTGTTGGGACTTTGGGGGGTCTAATATGTAAAGTGGAGCGAGTAGTTTGACTGTGGGGGTATAATATGTTATGGGATGCAGTCATTGGTACAAATGTCAGACTGATGAAAACTGGCGGCTGGCAGCCCTACATTGCTGCAAAGTGATGTGGAATATTCAGTGCCACCCATACTTCTTAATAATGTACAGATGTGTCCACACACACCCTTACACTCCATGGCACTTCTTTCCCAACATGGGGCCTGTTAGCACGGAAGAGGGGAGTGCATGCCCCTGTCACTCTC
Organism: Limnodynastes dumerilii; assembly: GCA_011038615.1. NCBI lineage: Eukaryota > Metazoa > Chordata > Amphibia > Anura > Limnodynastidae > Limnodynastes > Limnodynastes dumerilii. Next base: position 186,301 of record WWET01002501.1, read on the forward strand.
CTCTTTCAGACGGAGTTCTGGACACTTCCATGTCCTGAACCCAACCTTAACTTCTCTGCATGAATATACATCAGCAGAACTGCTGCTCTCAACCCCCTGTCCTTCATTGACATGCCTAACCCCACCTGAGTGGTGGGATTTAGCCATGCGTAAGTAAAGGGCTGGCCCCTTCCATTTATGTTACTTGTCAAGGGGACTTACGCAAGAGTCTTGCGTAAGTCCCCTTAAACACCTAACTCTGAATCAGGGCCATGGAGAGAAAAACTAATTGTAGACAGGTAAATAAAGCACTAAAGTTTGTTTACTCAATTGGGACTCCAGCTGAGCATGTTCAGTGGAGCTGACATCACCACTTCATACACATAGTGGGAGCTTCTGGGCTAAAACCTATTTTACTCACTGGCCGTAATCTTCCACTTTGTGTTTAAATGGGTGTCATAAGCTACATTGATCACGCACACCAGGAGACCTAATTATAACCGAATAGTGAGTAAACGCACTTTTATTATTTTTAAAATGACTCTATCACCTTTCCTCAGTGGGTTCACTTTACATGCCATATATGGCGGCTTTTTCTGTTTTGGCGAAAAGTGTATCTGGTCACATCAGTATTCAGTGTATTAATGTCTCCAGTGCCAAAAGATTCAATCAAATCCTCTCTTGTTTTGTCTGACTCTTACATCAATAAAGGAATACATAGTGGGAAAAGACCTTTATGAGCCCTATAGACATGTTAATAGATTCAAACCTGTTTTAAAGAGTGATAAATATAAAAGCACACAATTGCCTGATATTCCAAAAATAACCATTAGATCAAGATAAGTAAAAGGTTAATAATGCTCATAGGTATGGTGATTCATTGTAATATTTAAATAATGTGTGTGTGTGTGTGTGTGTGTGTGTGTGTGTGTATGTATTTACTTATCAACTGCGTCCAATTATAGGTGTTGAGTCAGTGTACCCCAAAAGTACGCTGTGTGGCATACTCATTTAACATTCTAATCTAATAATGTTCATAACTTGTGGCCGCTACATGCGATCTTACGGTGGATAACATCATAATTAATACAGCATTATATTCTACGCTACGAGACTAAACACAAGATAATTATGACAATTATTCGACGATTGGTGGTATTTAGCTGAATGAACCATGTGTGAATATAAAACACAGTCTAAGTAAATAGAAACGGGTACAGATATTATACATGAACAACTCCTGTGTAAAAATATGTAAGTCAATATGTTTATTAATGTTAGAAAACCCAGTGAAAATACGCATGCGCACTCCTATGTACGCGCATTGTTGCGTAAAAGTGTGTTCACATTTTCCCGCTCTTTTCCTCGGTTCTTTATTCTCAGTCCTTGCAAAGATTAATTATTATTTTAGAGATTAATAGTGATGTTTTTATTTCTGTTTCCACAGACCACCCTTCGATAGACCACTCAATCTATCGCTGAACACATTTCATACTCAACACGATTATCATGATACCATTACTAGTACTAAAAGTTTGATCACTCCAGAAGCTAGTGCTTTAGCCCAGCCCCGTAATCCTGAGGACCAATTAACTGGGTTCAACCATGAAACCCATTCTGCAATTTCCTCTCCTACAGTGGATAGAGATATATTATGCGACCTACGGAACTCCCATTTCAATTGAAGGATTTCATCCATCTTACGGTCAATGGGCCGGATCCAGAACTACGTCCGTCTTCCATAGACGGACGTAATTCAATGAACAATAGCTACTGCGCATGTGTAGTAGCTATTGTACGTAATCTGCGTATCGTTTCGATACGTAGATTGCGTATATGCGGTCTAAAAGACTGCATATACGCTATCTACTTATAGAAATGATACGCAGATTACGTACAATAGCTACTACGCATGCGCAGTAGCTATTGTTCATTGAATTACATCCGTCTATGGAAGATGGACGTAGTTCTGGATCTACCCCAATAACTTCATGTGGGTCCTCAGTATTATTGGTAATATAGGTACAGCACTTAACTCCAAATTTGGTGGCCAGAGTGACACAGTAACTTCCTGTGACAGCAGTCAAGTAATTCAAAACCATTCTATGTTGTGTCAACTCTTTCTTATAGGCCTGTAACTCTAAACCTGTATAACAAAAAGTGTCATCATACAAGTCAGTGATGTCATCAATTAAATCTGCTAATGAGTGGATATACTTATAATTAAGGGTGCCTCTAGCAGTCCTTGTAAATCTAGGGCTACCAAAAATTGGAATTTTGTTAATTCTTTTATCAAATTAAAAAAAAAAGGATAGTTCCTCTCTAAAGTGCCACCACTATTAAGGGCTGCATGAAATATATCCAGGTATTCCTATAAAGTATCCCTAAGAAAGACAGTTTATAAAAAATAGTCCAGAAATCATGAAAAAAGGGGGGATACTTTCAATGCGCTCTTAATTGTACAAATGTCAGTTCAATGTTCAGGCAGATAGGAAATGTTGGATAACATAACTTCCTTGTGTAGCAGTCCTAAATAATATCGATAAGGTGAAAACCAGTGAAATTCTACTCACATTTAAGCACCTTGGGCTTGATGCAATGTATAAATTTGTCTTCACATGGATAGATGCTTCCACTGTAGTTATATATGTAGTTGAAGAGTGTTACTTCTGGATTTATTTCTAACTTTCTCCTTCAGATATTCCTCACAGAAACATATGGGAGAAGGGAAGATACCATAGTGCAACAATGTTTCATAAATCGGCAAGCATGTATCGTCAGAATAACTCACATTTCTTCCCCTTGGCATGAAAGCATATAGAAGACTCTGGAGATTTTCGTTCTTAAGCAGAAACACTTTATTTATTCTTCAAAGCATAAAAAATGAATGTAAAATATACCCCCTCTGTGGTGTCAACTGCACCGACTGTATCAGATAGGGAAGCTGTTCATAAAGTAGAAAGATAGTTAAAAACAGAAATAACAGAAACTACTATACTGAACCAGCAACGGAGACAGTCTAATCCACCTCACCAACGCGTTTCAGCTCCGTAATCAGCCTTTCTGAAGGTGTGACGGAGGTGGGTTTGCTTCATCTATGTAAGATTTTTTCATATACAATCAGAGAGGAGTGCAGAAACAAAGCAAAAATCATAAAAGCTTATCCATATAACCACAATATAATCATTGGAACACTTTGGATAATAAATACTAAAATAGTGGAACAACAAATATGCAGAATATACTAAAAACCGGGACTGATAAAATCTTAAAGCTGGAAGTCATTCATTCATTAAAATGGATCATATCAATAAAATCAGTAAGCCATTTGAGGTCCGAAGGAGAGACTAATCCAGATCAATAGTAATTGAAAACACTTAAACAAATAAGCAAAAATTATAAGCCCATATAGTGGGATCAGAGTGAAAAAGATGAGACTGAGTCCTAAAGACCATCATTCACAATAAAAAGCCGTGAACATAGAAATTATTAGAGGCATATGAATATTTAAAAGTGAATCTAGCCACCAAGAGTGAATCCTTAAACAATTTGTTGATGGTTTTGGAAGTCTTACGTGATATAAAGTGCTACTACTATATGTAGATATAAATCCAGAAAGACTTTCATAAAGGTCTACAGTGAAATAAAGTGCAGCTTGCTGGGAATAATAAATATTCCATAAAAGTGCTAGAAGTAATATAGAGTGCAATCAAAATAATATATATTAGAGTACAATATATAAATTAATTCTAAAACCCATTGTAATTTAAATAATAATAAAAATTAAAGATTAATTAATGTAAAAACCACTTCAATT
>WWET01002501.1:190158-218582 GCA_011038615.1 Limnodynastes dumerilii
ATAAAAAGATAAGTTCCATTTCCTTCTTGGCCAAGGAGTCTTTAAGATCATTGCACCTCCAATTATTATTGACCTTTTTAATGCCCAAAATTCTTGTAATATGTTTTACATCACTATTGTGCACATTTTTGAAGTGGTTGGATAGGGGATGAGTTAGCAATCCTTTTTTGATATTCCTAATATGTTCTCCCCATCTCTCCTTCAATTTTCTCGAAGTTCTTCCTATGTACTGTAAATGACACGAGCTTTCAATCAAATAAATACAGTTTTTGGAATTACTAGTTAAAAAGTCTTTAATCTTCATATTTTGATTTGTAGCAGTGGCTGAAAAGATTTCAGTCTTCCTATTCGTACAGTTTTACACATAGTGTATATACCGCATTTATGGAAGCCTTTACTGTTAATTTGACCTTTCTCTGAGACTCTATGGGGGACACTACTCACTACTAGGTTCCTAATATTTCTTGATCTCTTTCTCTTTTCTTTATTATATTCTTAGCACCCCTTCTTCCTCTTTTTGTTTTTTATTAGATTTTTTTTAGAATTGCTATTGGTATTTTTGCTTTCTACTTTCTTCTCCTGTTGGGTCAAATTATTATTAGTCCCCCACAATAACTGGGGGGTATTTAGCCTAAAAAATAAAAATCATCTTCTTTTGGTCTTCAAATCTGTTGTCGATTAGGGGAATTTAATTCGTTCCTCTGTGTATTATTCTATAATCTTTATCCTCCTCATGTCTCCTTTCCTCATATCTCAGGTACATATCTTGGTCCCTTTTATAATCATGATTCCTTCATGAGTCATTATATCTTTTATATTCATAGTAAATCCTTTCTCTATAATGAGGTTCATTTCTGTAATAATCCTCTCTTCCATTAGTTCTTCTTTGAGGTTCATTATAGTTATCATTTCTCCTATTTTCTTTTCTTTGTACCATCGCCCATCTCTTTGATTGTCTTGGTTGTCTCTTCTTCTATTTTCATGGTATCTTCTATTTTCATAGTAGTCTCTTCCCTTATAGAAATGTTCTTCTTTTCTATGATGGAATTCATTTCTCCTATGGTGAGAGGTTTCTCTTCTTTGACCATGGTCATTTCTTCTGTGGTGGGACTCACCCCTTTGTTTATATTGGTCATCCCATTGGATTTCTCTTCTTCTTGAACTTTCTCTTCTTTGATTGTTATTATCTTGTTGAGTCTCTCTTCTTCTTGAGCCATCTCTGTGTTTTAAACTATTTCCATGATTCCTTTTCTCTGTGCATTTCCCGTGATGAGGTGAAGTATCTTGCTTTTTATTCTTCTTTGATTTTTCTTCCTCTTGTGATGATTTTGGGAACTTCCTTGGTTCTCCCTTTATCTTTCTTATTTTCCTTATCTTTTTCATTTGTCTTTATATATTGTGACTCTGTTTTCTTTCCTTCTTCTTTTTCCTGTGTTGTAATACATCATGTCTCTTTTATATTTATTGAATTTCTTGTCTGTTATAATTTGTTCTTGTCGTTGTAATTTATACAGTATGCTCTGTTCTAATTCCTTATATTTTTGTAATTCATTAAAGTTCCTATCAGGGTTCTAAGTTCTTCAATTTCTTCTCCTGGGGTTTGTAATTCCCTTTTCCTTTCATCCAGAATAAGTTCCATGAGAAAGAAGGCACATTTGTCTAAAGTCCGGTAACATCTTTCCAAAAATTCATTTGAATCAGACTCAAAGGATCTGATACAGTCGGTGAAGTTGACACCACAGAGGGGGTATTTTTTACATAAAATTTTTATGCTTTGAAGAATAAATAAAGTGTTTCTGCTTAAGAACAAAAATCTCCAGAGTCTTCTATATGCTTTCATGCCAAGAGGCAGAAATGTGAGTTATTCTGATGATACATGCTTGCCGATTTATGAAACATTGTTGCACTATGGTATCTTCCCTTCCCCCATATGTTTCTGAGAGGAATATCTGAAAGAGAAGGTGAGAAATACATCCAGAAGTAACACTCTTCATAGAATAACTGCGGTGGAAGCATCTATCCGTGTAAAGACACATTTATACATTGCAACAAGCCCAAGAGGCTTAAATGTGAGTAGAATTTCACTGGTTTTCACCTTATCGATATTATTTAGGACTGCTACACAAGGAAGTTATTTTGTCTTCTTCTTTTTGTATGTCTTATATGTTTCATGCCCACAGAGCCTTCATTTTTCACTCTGAAGTCTTCACAGTATATTAGGATATCTACTTGAAAAATCACCAACATTTCCTATTTGCCTGAACATTGAACTGACATTTGTACAATCAAGAGCGCATTGAAAGTATCCCCCCTTTTTTTCATTACTTTTATCAAATCAGTTGCCATACTGTTTCTTAAATAACCTAATCTCTGACGGCTAGTAAAATTTGTACACATTAGGGATTTGTCTGTGGAATATTTTCTAAGTCTGAGACTTTCCATCAGTGGCCTCCCACCCCAGAATTGAAGTACCTCAGAGTTGTTTAAAGGGACTGGAATCAAACCTAGATTATCTTGTCTCTGAGGTACCTGGAAACATACCCAATCATTCACTTTGGTTCAAAACCTTCCCCACCAAAAGCATGGTAATGATCTAAGGGGGCACCCGTCAAACTTAGGGTTGAATTTATTTTGAAACAATCCTACATAATTTTCTTCCATCACTGGGGCACAAGTCTTACAAATGCAATATTCTCCAGATGATAATCCCTTACATTGAACCTTCTCCTCAGAGTTAGATACTCGGAACCTATAATTTTAGGCATAGCCCATAATTCCATACTACCGTCCAATTGGTCCCCCTCTTTGACTTCTATACTAGACCCGATCTCCTCCACCCTTTTACCATATCGAATACACTGAAAAGGAACAAGAAAGCTAAGAGGGAAAAAGTGAACCCCATCTTCGGTAGGATGACAGCGATTTCTCTGCCTCAGTTAATCAGTCTCGACTTCGTCTTCCTGGAACAGGCACTCAAAATTAGGGGCAATCTCCCTCCTCATCTCGGACCTCCTTAGGAATGATGGCTCTTTTGCAGTGGGATGAATGGACCCAAGTATTCCTTTCTGCAACCTTTATGGAGGTGGTGCTAGTCAGTAGCAACTGATACCGTCCTTCCCACCTGTCAATCAGACAACTAGAACATAAGACATTTCTAACCATCACAAAATGACCAGGTTAAATATCATGACAATTATTCTGTGGCATGTCTGGTGCTATCAACTTAATACATTTCTGCTGTTTCTTGAGCTGCTTGCTCATCTGAATAAGATAATGGACAGTCACATCATCATTGCATTTCAGTTCTTCCTGGGGGTCTACCATGATATGGGTTAGATGTCCAAACGAAAGTTAAGTGGAGATCTAGGAGTGGTTCTAATGCTGTGAGGGACTAGCTTTTCGCCAGCAAAAGCAGCGGTATTAATTGTGACTTGGTAAACTTTAACCCAGTGTGAAAACAAATCAACATTTACTTTAACTAGCTACACCCTGTATACAATCAATTTGTATTACCTGAAAAGAATCCTCTGTTGGCGGAATATGGGATAGTTCTACAGGAATAGATTTACCAACATTTTTCTTTTAGGCATATAAGATATGACTTAACCTTCCTATCTGCCATTCCAAAAAATCCAGGTATACAATGGTGCGATCTTACCAATTTGCTCATACCCCCTCTCCCTAAATGTGTCAAACCGTATACTGCTTCAGTTAAGGTTGAGAGATACGCTCTGGGAGCCACTGGCTTCCCTTGTCCATCCTTCCTAAGCCCTGTAGGTTCTTTTCCACATCCTTTCGCCTTCCAGACAGCCTTTTCCTGTGGGAAACACAATTTTTTGCATAGGTGATGATTCAAATACCATCAATTTGTCAAAATTTCCCAATGGGGCTGATGCGGCTGCTTTCTTCGCAGCATCATCCACCCTTTGGTTATCCTATGATACAGTGTCTATCGTATATGTATATATATAATGTATTAATTACTTGCAACAATTATAACACTATTATATGTGTATGTGTGATGGAGGCAAGTTACATCTGTCACAATTGCATTTTCATAATTAGAAATAAATAATGAGATTATTTTAAGAAAAAAACCTATGACACAGAAATACTGCAGTAAGCTGCTTATGATAAGAGTAAATACACCTCATTCATGCAGGATTGAAAATAAAATAATACAAAACATTGTTATTGTAACTATTTCTACTCAGTCCAATAATCCAAAATAAAAAAATAAAAAAATAAAAAATATTTTTCCCAACAAAAAAATTAGTCAAAATTATTAATAATCCATAACTCATACTCTCCAATCTTTTTAGTCTTACTAAACTAACCACTAGGTTTATTAAAATTATTATTAATTAAACATGTAACAGGTTCCTTTTTATCATTACAATATTGTCAGCATTGAAAAATAAAATCCTTCTGTTACTTACACATGCCTGGTTAATGCTATGTGTCTTCAAACAAACCTTTATATTGCTAACTTTCAAACTTTTATGTGAAAACACTTGACTTGTAAATTGGACAGTTGGACTAGAGTCAATGGGCCTGATTCAGACCTACGCTCGCATGCGAATGTACGCTGATCGTAAGCGGAAAAACGGCAGAAAAATCACACTGCGCATGTGCATAGTGACAACTTCTGGTCATACCAAAGACCTATTCGTAGTGGCGATTCTGGCGTCCATATTGTTAGCGTTTTTTCCGACGACGGGGCATGTTTATAGTACGAAGTTAATACGGACACTGGAGTTAAGGAATGTAGGCGGGGGGAGCCATTTAAATTGTACAGTATGGGCATGCTTAGGCCGCTACGAACAGCGCGTCGCTACGAAAATACGTACGACCACATGGAAAAGTTAGGGTAGGGTTTGGCGGGCGTACTGAAAGGAAGGTAAGGGGAGTGTCGTGGGAGTGAAAGTTTTTACGTTGCGGTGGTAACAAGCTCCGCTCTCATGCGTAGGTCTGGATCAGGCCCTTAGTCTCTAGTCCTATTTAATAATAAAGTGAATTTAAGTTGCAACAATCTAAAAAGAAATCTAAATAAGCATCTGCAATTTATACCAAGAATAAATAATTACACAGTCTGATATATAAACAGAGACGACAAATATTGTTAAGGTGGACTAACCCGTTATACTATACTTAATTAATCTTGAAAAACAAGGAAGTTAAGTGCCACAAGCCAAACTAAAATGTAAGTGACACAAGAACAACTAAACTTTGAAAGGGGAAATAATCATTTTTAATGATCCATAAAATTGGATCAATGAATGCAGTCCTAGGATTACACCATAATAATGCAGTTATCATACACATATAGATCAGATACTGTGTAAGATAGGAACTTAATGTTAGCGGTGCAACCAATGTGTGATGGGTAAGTAACAATTGGAATTGCTTAGAGTAAAAACAACAAGTAATATATGCGACAGTAAATAAAGTAAAACAAACAGCCAGAAGGAAGCAGCAGTTTTGAAAAAAAAAAATTAACGCTGGAGATGCGCTTGCAGTCTCTTTCTCATTCTTTAGCCTCATGTTGCCACAATACCAGACTTTTTATATACTTTTCCCGCTTCTTATGTGATTTAACTTTACAAATTTGGACACTCACATTTTCTAAAATGTTCTCTTCGAAACTACCGATACTTGTAAATCTATTCTCACATGTACTGGTCAATTTAGCCCAGTCTTTGCAATACTTCGTTGCAACAACACCATATTTCTTATCCATAATAAACAAAACGATCCTTTCGGCATACCAGGTCTCCCTTCAGTGCATGATCTACTTGCCATGTCCCCTATAGACCCTCTGATGGCCCCCTCTCAAGATAATCCGATACCTACAATAAAACCATTTAAACTTTGTAGGCAAGTAGTATCACACAAGCATACACACAACGTACACAAGGGAAACAATACACCAAAATGTCCAACAACACAGCATACACACCAATGTCAATACCCGCTATCATATCTCATCCAAAATAGCGTTATCTCTTCTCGCTGTGAAAAACACCACTCAGATTTCTCAATAGCCCGTCAGCGGGACACAAACCTTTCCACACCAGTTACTAGATGCTTAATAAGGCCCAGGACCCTCACCTTCTCTGCGAAGGGAGGCAATAAAAATATACGACTACTACCTCTGTTAAACAGAAGGAATCACTAAAACAGTTTCCGCGGACAACAGCTGCCATCTAACGCATTAAATTCAACAATTTATTTCAAAGCACAGTAGTTTACAGTGTCCAACTCATGTGGCAACAATAGGATAAATACACGTGTTTGTGATATAAATGATATCGCGAATGTACCAATATAACCAGTGCTTAAGATTAACCCCGACTAGACTAGCGTGCAATTGTGAACTCACGCACAACTCTGTCCCAAATTCACAGTTAGTTTCCAACCCGCACTATGCAGAATTCGATCAACTGACAAAAAGCACAGAATGTTAGCAAATAAAGATATCACCTTTACTTACCATACCATCCACCCTTTATCAGTAGAACGAATGCTGCGTGCTCTGGGAAAAAACTTCCGCTGACGAGCCCCCACATTGTTGAGTCAGTGTACCCCAAAAGTACACGATGCGGCAGTAGGCAATTGTACGCAAAGAAACCTTATAATTAAAACAAAGTCTAGGATGCAGTCCAACCCACAAAGAGTGTGTATTATGTAGGCAGAGAAAGAGTTAACCAAAAGCGAGGGTCTTCTGATACAGCAGCACGACCAGTCACTGGCAAGACATCTTACAAAGTCATCTGAGAGATAAAATGTCAACAAGATAGTCCTTTTAAACACAATGATGAAAGAGTTCGCCGAACATCTGTTAATTGGAGGGATCTCACAACCTTCTGTGGTTCCTAGTTCGTCATTGGTCCTGGGGTCTTCCATTGTTCTTCTCCCGGAGGTTCATCAACATATTCACAGTCATACACATTTAACATTCTAATCTAATAATGTTCATAACTTGCGGCCGCTACATGCGGTTTTACGGCGGATAACGTCATAACTAATACAGCATTATATTCTATGCTACAAGGCTAAACACAACATAATTATGACAATTATTCAAGGATTGGTGATATTTAGCTGAATGAACCATCTGCGAATATAAAACACAGTCTAAGTAAATAAGAACGGGTACAGACATTAAACATAACCAAGTCTTGTGTAAAAATAAGTAAGTCAATATGTTTATTAATGTGTAAAATCGAATGTTAGAAAAGCCTGCAATAATACGCACGCGCACTCCTATGCATGCGCATTGTTGTGTAAAAGTGCGTTCACATTTTCCCGCTCTTTTCCTCGGTTCTTTATTCTCAGTCCTTGCAAAGATTAATTATTATTTTAGAGATTAATAGTGATGTTTTTATTTCTGTTTGCACATAGGGGATAAGTTAAGCTCAACTAAGGAGGAATAAAGTGATTTTTTATGGGACAAATAGACTGTGTACCTCATAAAAAGATTTATATTTCTCAATTGTACATGTAATACAGTCTATATAAAAATATTTTTATTCCTCCTTAGTTGATCTTAAAAATGCACTTTTTTATATCCATAATATCTACTATAATAGGCCTTTATATTCCCCCCAAAATAAGATTCTATAAGGTACACTACACTTCAGGACAGTGGGATTGTGGTTACCATAGCATTCACATTCAACTGATCCACTGGGTTAGAAATTTTCTAATAAAGCTCTGCTTCACTACATAAATGCAACTATCTCTTTTTTTTAAAAAAAATGGCTATTAAAACAATCAAAATGATGGCATTGTTTTCCAGTTTGTTGCAACTAGTTAGAATTTAATTAGATAAAGCAGTTAACTGACATTCTAACTGTCACCAAAAGCCATTCTCTTTTGTGTAGAAATCACTGGAATGTGTTTGTATATTGTGCATCCATCACTATAATGCCCTGTGTGATTTAAATAGGACACTGTCATCTTCTCTATGTTGTATATATGGATTGTTAGAATTAATTTGGTTTCTGATGGAACTGGTAGGTATTATATATAGATGAAGAAACATTTTTCAGATTTTTCATTGGATATATATATTTAGTACATTATTCAAACCATACCTTCTTGTTTTTGTAATGACTATGGGCTGGATCCAGACTTGAGAAAACCAGCCCACCAATGTATGCAATGTACTTAAGTCAGTTAGGAATTGGTAATGCGCATGAACCAGTACCAAAAATTCAGCAACGGAACGCAACTGACCGATGCTGAGTTCCGTTCAAAATTCAGGGCCAAGCCCTTGTGTACAATTCAGTATTCTACACGCTCAGAGATGCTTAAGGTAAGGTCCTGAGCACACTCCTATATACAAAATATGCTATTAATTCTGGATTTCCTTTTATTTTGCCCCTTACAATAAAAGTTGCCAATAAGCCCCTGACTCTCATCTGCATAGTGGTAAATTTGCATTCATACATGTAGCTCATAAAAGCAATCAAAGAAAAGTCCTTATATTTCCTACTATAGATTTAAATTAACATTTAAAGAAAAATAAAGAATCACTAAAATTTTACAACTGGATTATTTTTACAAGCACAAAAACCTATTGGACTTTAATTGCTTGAAACAAGAGAACAGATATAATAACACAATTTAAAGCACACTTGTAAAATCACATATAATATGCTGTCAGTAAACAGTTCTTAATGATATTTAATTGTGTGCAGTCTTACATATTCATTTAGCTTGAATAAATAAGCACTGTAACAAATGCATTTAATATGAATGTAAACCCTACTATATTTTATTGTTTTATGCAGCTCTAATGCCAACGATAAATAAATGTCTGCTTTATGCGATTCCATAAATAAGCATCTGCAGCTTGCACCCTATCACTCAATGGCCCTTGACAATTTTCTTCAGCAATGTCAAGTGAAGCTGGATTACTATTACTATGTGTGAATTATTGATTGAAGGCACATAGCTTGATGATAGTTGCACTGTGACTAATAGAAGAAAGAAAGATATTTCATTCTCACTTTGCAAATAAAAATAGATTAAATAGATTTTCAGAACAGCAGGCAAGGAAGGCATGACAATCAGAAACAGGTTAAATGCTGTAGCAGGAAAAGGCACGATATTAAAGGCAAATGCTAATTTTATAGTACAATGACTAGGCCATTTATTAGGTTACAAAATACAAAAGATCACTATCCCTGCGCTCCTTAGGGTCTGCTGCCACACTTGTACCCTGAACCCTCACCAATATGCGTTCAGGAAAAAGACAAATAGGAACCCTACTGTGAAATAGTAACTGACAAAAAATAGGGTACAAACATTAGGCGCATAACCAATAGTATTCAGCTGGATTGAGTCCTCTTATCTTGTTGTAACACTCCTAAGTAGGAGGAATTTATACAGGACGTGATTGTGAAATGCGGGTTCAGAGTAATCGGACTCAAAGAAAAAGACCAGACCAGATTTTCTTCGGTTTGAAAATAATTTTTGATTTACTTTTCTCTGCTTCTGTTAAACTTTAGCAATTGATTGAAAAGCAGAAAACTTTACAATAAAGTTCACGGGTCAAATTATAGATCAATCACAAAACTTAACTTCAGAGCGTTTATACAGGACGTGATTGCGAAATGTGGGTTCAGAGTAATTGGACTCAAAGAAAAAGACCAGACAACATCTTCGGTTTGAAAATAATATTTGATTTACTTTTCTCTGCTTCTGTTAAATTTTAGCAATTAATTGAAAAGCAGAAAACGTTACAATAAAGTTCACAGGTCAAATTATAGATCAATCACAAAACTTATGGTCAGAGCGTGACAAATAAACAATTAGAACATGCATCACATTGAATCAAAATTATAACAGGAAAACCAGGATTTTGAATTGCCACACCATTTATGTTTCCTCAAATTTACTACACTATCTAAAGTTAGTAAATGCATAGAATAACATTTGTATCAATAAAATCCATTTACAGCAATAGAAAACTTTCTTTTTTCATTAACTACAATTTATATAAGATTTTGTTAAATGAGCTGGGACACTGAAGCTCTTGAGTCTTTGGAAAACAGTTGCAGGCTCCTGGCTGCTGAATTTGCTAATTTATCAGAGCCAATAAATTACTTTTACACGAGATTTACACTAGATTCTGCTGTCCTTTTCCGGTGTCTGGAGGCACCTGGCAGGAGGAAAAAGAAAGAGTATGCTGTGAGGAAAAGAATATACAAGAAATAAGAAGATCAACTAAAGTTCTGTAATAAGGCGATTACATGAACTGGAAAGTGTGAGTAGATACACGTTACATGTGCTTGTGTCCATCAGTAAGTGACGGTATCACACTATTGTTCTGTTATCTATTTTTTGTATGGCTTCGACCTTGGGTACATCAGAAGGAAAAAGACATTCCTGCATAAAATACTAGGGAAATACATTGGAAGGACTCTGAAAGACTCTGAAGGATTCTGAAAGAACACCTTTTGGGATGTGAGTAGGAAAAAGGAGTTTTTTCCTCATTTTGGATTTTGAATTAGCTGCCGATTCTACATTACGTCTGATTGAGAACACTACTAACCTGAGGAGAATCCTATATGTTACATGAATATTGATTTAGAAAAGGACGTGTACATTACCATATTAGAACGAGATAAGAGGACTCAATCCATTTATTAGGTTAATCAATGTACTAAAAGGTTGCATGCCCAGTTGGAATATTTTGTATTTGTTAGGGCTGGACCATTTTGCCTACATGGGTATATCCAATATCCAAGTGTGGGTCCCCGCTTCGAACGGCCCTCTTTCCATAGGGCCGTTCTCCCTAAGTCAGTTCAGAACTGGCTGGGATATCAATTACTTATGCCTCGATGAGACATAGCAATCAATCCACGGAGCACCGAACACGGTGATCCGATAGGTAAGTGAAAAAAACTAGCCTTTCCCTAATTCTAACCCTAACCCTCCCTTCCCTGCAGCCTGACCCTAACTTTCCCTTCTCCCTAGCCTGACCCTAACCCTCTCTTCTCTATAGCCTTACCCTAAAACCCCTCTCCCTACAGCCTGACCCTAACCTTCCTCTTCTATGGTCCTAACTCTAACCCTCCCTTCCTAAGCACCTAACCCTAACCCTCCCTAAGACTTAAAGTCCTTGGAGAGGTTACTCAGCTCTCTGGAGCTGTCATCTTTGGCGGGTCTGTAGTGATTATGAATGGGTGAGTATGCTGATCACCCACTCAGCCATTCATAATAAAACGAATTCCATTCAAAATAGAGACTCTATTTTTAGAGTGTAATTCTCTATTTCTAAAAGCAGCTGTTCAGACCGTGGACTCGTAACGCCAATATTCAAATATTTGCTTCTGCATAAAGTAAGTTAAACTACCTTACTAACGACTTTTGCAACTCTGGATAGAACATAGGGAACATAACTGGCATTTCTAGCAAGCATATGCATTTGTAAAGGCATAGGCTGGGAGATGTAATAGCAGCAGCCTCTGCAAGTTTGCAAATTTAAAATTGGTTTTTCCTGTTTTGTTTTTTTACAGTCAAAGTAAACACCTAAAAAAATTTATCACCAGCCTTCAAATAATGCCCGAGCAGAATGTGCAAAAATACGTGACTATTCAGATTTTTATAATAAAAACATGATTGTGTACAGTACTGTTTCACCAGAAATGTGTCTTAAAAATAAGGCTAAAGTGGTGTTTCCATTTAACCTCTAAATATTTGTAACATGTGTAGGAATAAAAAAGCTTCTCTGTTTTACACTTACACCATCCTCTGAGCTGGTGTAAGGCTTTGGAGAAAGTGCAGAGATTTAGCCAGCTACTGAGAATAGCAAAAGTATAAACCATACGCTTTTCTATTTAAGTATTGGGGAACACCTCCTTGTATTAGCATAGTGCATATGGATGCGAACATGGGCAGATGGGCAGCCTTGTGTCCGTTTTTTTGTTATGCTGTCAAGAAGCGCTATTACAATTCTTTCATCTATGGCTTCTGTTGAAAGTTGTGTGAACACGACCACAATTTACTTAGCTCAAAGTTGAAATGCCCTTTACTTGAAGTCAGCATACACCTAGATTGTGTGTGTGAATTTGCGTTCCATTTTTACTGGGCTTGCTTATTGCCATAAATAAGGCAATGTTACACAGAGTGGTGGTTGCTCAAATCAAGTCATAGGATATTATAAACAGGTGCATGAATGGCAGGGGTAATGTACATGCTCTATCATATATACACACTATATACTACTACTACTGCACAATAAGCTCTAGAGATGTGCACATATGGTACTATGAGATCTTAGGGTAAAACCACAAAAAATATAAACAAGAATGAAATTATGTTTTAAATTTTATTGGATATTTCAAACAAAATAATAGATAAAAAAATATAAACACTGATAGCAAATACACTTTCACATTATGTGTTAGTCCTAGTTAAAAATTAGAATCCCTACAACAAGTTTCCCTATATCGTGTGAAACATTTGTTTTGGCTTATTTTTCATACTACTTGCTCATTTGCTTAGTTATTAGTGTTTTTTAAGAATTCTTCACTAAAGGATCCTTTGAAGTCCTATCACTTTGCTCGATGATTGATGTAAGTCTTCTGCAATTAACATAATTACAAGGCTGATTATTTTCTAATTGAATTTTGAGTATTTGGTTATTTAGTGCACTAATTAATGAAAATTAAAGATTCTGTGCTGTTTGTAACAAGTCTTCTAAAACTATGTTTGAACTATTGTGTTATTTGTTTTATGTAACATTTATAATGGCTATTGCATATATGCAGATGGGTGAAAATGCAAAATAAAAACATAATGAATTTAATAAATTAAGAAAAATTCCACCTTTTCTGAAACCAGTGAATCGAAGCTACACAGCAATAAGTGTATGGAAGAGAAAGATTAGAGATTTTTAGATATTGCTTGTATAAACCCATAATAACTCCCCAATATCTCCCTAAACGTGCTCCATTTTTCCATGCAGATGAGTGTCAACTCAGGCCATTTCTTATATACCTTATGAATTTGCATGCCACCTTGGCTCAACTTCCACCTGTAAGTAAGCAATTAAACTGCTTTACATCAGAGAGAGGATAACACACAACTATCAAACCAGCTTGCATAAAAATAGGGAGGGAAGGGAATTCCAATAAGAAAAGTGACCTCACTTCCTGTCTGGATCCATTTTAAGCCTTTCGATAGTAAAAGACAACTCCTCTTTCCAACTCCTTGGACCAATCAACCAACATTCTGGTGACATCACTTAGTCCAGCCCATCCAGTGAGTTTAAACTTACTTGGGTCAAATTCCTTAACATTTCCCTTTTCCCAATGCTGGTGGGCCATAAGAGCTCTTGTAATGCTGGAAGAAGTAGTGCGGGTAATGCTAGAGGCAGTAGTGCAGATAATGCTGGAGGCACTAGTGCAGGTAATGCTGGAGGCAGTAATGCAGGTAATGCTGGAAGCAGTAGTGCGGGTGATGCTGGAGGCAGTAGAGCGGGTGATGCTGGAGGCAGTAGTGCAGGTGATTCTGGAGGCAGTAGTGCAGGTAATGCTGGAGGCAGTAGTGCAGGTAATGCTGGAGTGCATAGTAAGTCAGGCTGGACTGGATGCAAGCCAGACAGAACTGGATGCAAGGCAGGCAGGTCAGGATGCAGGCAGAGAGGTCTGGATGCAAAGCAGGTTGGAACCAGGCACCTTGAGTAACCAAGTTGTTCTGGCACTGAGGGATCATTGCACAGGATTTATATAGCCCACCCAGTGCACAGATTGACTGGAAGGATCATGTGTGCTGCAGAGGAGTATCTAAGTGGCTGCTGGGAATCACCTGACAGGAGGCAAGATGGCGACGTCCATGCACCAGAGGATAGTGGTGCAGATGCCCAATTCCCAGACACTATGCTGCAATGGACACTGTACAGGAGGCTGCCACTATTGGAAGTGGCACCTCTAGAGGTCTAGAGAGCAGGCATGATGTAGGAGAGCCACTGACAGACTGCTCCTGGTCTGGTAAGTAGGGCGGCATCTGCCGCCAGACGGCACATCGCTCCCTCCTTTAAGTGTAGCCTCTGGACACCTACGCTGTGCCTTGGAAGGATATTTGGCTAGAAATTTCCTGATAAGCCTAGGTGCTTTAACATCAGATGCGCGGATCCAAGCACGTTCTTCAGGACGAACCCTTTCCAATCTACTAAATTCTGGAGATGACCATGGCTGATACGAGCATCCACAATTTCCTTGACCTCATACTCATTTTCAGAAGTACCAGCAACCTTGGATGGTCTCTTAACAGGCGAATAAAACTTGTTGATGACCAAAGGCTTGAGAAGGGAAATGTGGAAGACATTAGACACTCGGAGATACAGAGGAAGATCAAACTGATAAGCCACAGGATTGATCATCTTTGCTATCTTAAAAGGGTCAATTAATCTGGGCGCAAATTTCATAGATTCTTATAGGCGTAGATTTTTGGACGACAACCAGACTCTGTCACTAGGTCACAGCAGAGGTACCGCGCGCCTTTTACGGTCAGCTTGAATCTAGTGCTAAGATACCTTCAACAAGGAAGTTCTTACCTTCTTCCAGGATTCAGAAAAAATTTTCAAAGCAATTTCGAAGGCAGGATCTTGGGATGCAGGGAATGGTGGAACCTTGGGATGACGTCCAAGCACTACCTTGAAAGGAGTGGTCTCTAGGGATTCATGATAATGATTGTTGTGAGCCAATTCCGCTCAAAGTCCACCCAATCATCTTGAGAGGAAGCAACATAGATACGAATGAAGGTAATGAAGGTTTCCAGATCCTGATTTACCCTCTCAGTCAGCCCGTTGGTCTGAGGATGATATGCAGAAGAAAACTTCAACTTGACTTCCAGACTGGAACACAGAGCTCTCCAAATTCTTGCCATGAATTGAACTCTACGGTCAGAAATGATCTCCTCAGGACATCGGTGAAGACAGAATATATGCAGGACGAAGAACTTGGCAAGGAACGGAGCTAATAAAGTGGGCTATCTTAAAGAAACTATCCACTATGACCCAGATCGTATTAAACTTGCCGCAGAGTGGAAGGTTCATCACAAAGTCCATCATCAAGTGGGTCCAAGGAGCCCTGGGAATAGAGAGAGGTTGTAGTGGTCCATGAACTGCTCTACGGGAGACTTTATGTTGCGCAAAGAGAGTTCAAGCATTGATGAAGTCGGCATAGAGTGGGCCACCAATAATCTCGGCTGAGGAGAGCTTGGGTTTTCTTGATACCGACATGGCCGGAAAATATAGAAGCGTAAGCCCACAACAGGATCTTTCCGTCGGAGAGCCTGAGGAACGAAAGTCTTACCAGGAGGAGGAGGCTTGGTAAGCTGAGTGGCAGGAATCTGGATGGGGTTCAATATCAGTTGAAGTTTCTCCTCCTCGGAATCTTCAGTGTAAAAGTAGTGAGAGAGAGCATCCACCTTAAGATTTTTGGTACCAGGTCTGACTGGAGAGTAAAACTGAACCGGGAAAAGAATAAGGACCACCTGGCTTGGCGAGGATTGAGACAGCGAGCAGACCGGAGGTATAGCAAGTTTTTGTGGTCGGTAAGGATCGTGAATGGATGGACAGCTCCTTCCAAGAGGTAATGCCATTCTTCTAGGGCCAGTTTTATGTCCAAGAGCTACTTCTTGCTGATAGCGTAGTTCCGTTCTGCGGACTGGAATTTGCGTGAGAAGTAAGCACATGGGTGGATTTGTCCATCAGAAAACTTTTTGTCCATCAGAAAACTTTTGGGACTGTTTTAATGAGGTGATGGGTGCCATGATTGTCGAATAGTTTCTGATGATCCATCGGTAAAAGTTAGCAAATCTGATGAACCGTTCAATACCTCTTGTGGTAGTAGGCTGAGGCCAGTCAAGAATGGCTTGAACCTTCGCAGGATACATACGGAGCTCAGAACAGGACAAGATGAACACAAGGAAAGAGACCTCTTTGGTTTAAAAAAAGCACTTCTCTAACTTCCCATACAGCTGGTGTTGATGAAGACGTTATAGGACCTCTCTAACCTGGATGCTATGCTCATCTAGAGTCGAGGAGAATATAAGAATGTCGTCTAGATAAACGACAACCGACTGGTTAAGCAGAAGACTTTGTTCTCAAAGCTTTGGAACACAGCTGGGGCATTGCTGAACACAAATGGCATCACAAGGTACTCATAGTACCCGTCCCAAGTGTAAAATGCGGTCTTCCACTTATCCCCGGAACGGATCCTGATGAGGTTATATGCCCCTCAGAGATCCAACTTTGTGAATACTTGGGCCCCTCTAATGCAGTCGAACATCTCGGAGATAAGGGGTAGAGGGTACCGGTTCTTGATGGTGATGTTATTGAGACCATGGTAGTCAATGCAGGGGAGTAGACCTCCATCTTTTCTCTTTACGAAAAAGAAGTCGGCTCCGGCAGGAGATGTGGAAGGTCATATGAAGTCCCATTCTAAGTTTTCAGCAATGTAGGTTTGGCTTGGGTCTCCGGGATGAACAGAGGATAGGTCCAACTGCGAGGGGGAGTGGAACCAGGGACCAAATTGACACTTGGGGAACAATTCTGGGGAGACAATTTTTGAAGCAGGATGAACTCCAACTAAGGATCTGAGAGGTAACCCAATCCACATGAGGGTTGTGGGATTGGAGCCAAGGTAGTCCAAGAATGAGATGGGAAGTATACAAACAGGAGGGTTGCACCAGCTATTAAGCTATCAACCGTAGCCAAAGATACTAGAGGGTGCTACCAGAGGTCCCACAAAAAATGGCACAAGAGGAAAAAGAAAAGAGCATCAATGGCAGATACCCTTAGGAAACCTTAAATAGTGCACAACCTTATATAAACAGACGGTCACAACTTGGGACTCAAAAGTTACTTAAAACTCAATTTTATTAAACCATGTAAAAAAAATGGTATTTAAGAACAAGAACGGGCGAACAAATTGAAACATAGTGCAACAGAAAATATTCATGAATATATAAATACCATATGAAATCAGCTGTTCACAAAATACATAATATCGGTAAAGTATAACAGACATAATGTGTATTTATAAACAAACACATAATCCACTCTGCCAGCAGTCTATCTACAGAAAATCCTAGCCCTAATAAACAACTAATCGCCTCACGACTAACATTTCACACATAAAAATGTGCTTATCTATCCATTCCTAACTATGTGGGGAGGGAGAGGACAAGGGGAAAAGCTGGACAGAGGGTGACAAACCGGACCAGACGCCTGTTGCAGCAAGAAGGGGAGTCTCAACCTCCGGGAGCACCCGACACTGATGGTCTTCTATAACGGGGATCTCCAGTGACTCTGTATCAGCAGGATCCGACGTGCGTTTTGCCCACTAAATGGGCTTTGTCCAAGGCATACTTGCGTCGCGTAAGGAGCCTGTTAAATACTTTTATTGGCCAATCCAAACATAATAAATCACCTGTGGACTGAACAGGTGATAATGAGTATACACATAACTGTATTAATAAAAACATAACTAATTCGTCCACATTGAACCACATTATGCAGAGATATTTTAAAGTGTAATTTTAATCTTAATTTTAATTTAAAAAGGACAAACATAAATCAGTACACCTATTTACTCATGTAAGCTATACTCACGTTGTCAGAAAACGAAGGAGATCATCAAAAGACCAAAGCAGATAAAAAAATTTACTCACAAGTCATCATACCTCTATGTAGTCTTACCAGGGGGGAGAGGGAAAAAGGAAAAGAAAGATTTATATAGATTATATTCAGAGTATACTTTATCGCAAAATCAAGTGAAGGCACTTTTTTCTCATAAAAGAGATATCTATATATACGCAGTTCTGCATAGATAAAGTATGAATGAAAGCATTTGTCACACAAGAAATATCTATAAATATAATAGTATATAAAAATAAAAATAAAGAGTCTCATATAGTTTTCGGGCTCTAAACCTCCCACTTATTAAACCTACACCTTAACCTCAACCCCATGGCTAACTGACTACAGAAAGGATGAATATGAAATGTTTTCATTAATGCCAAAAGGAGACACAGAATTTAAAGAAAATATCCAGTTAGTTTCTTTTTGCAACAAGATTTGCTCACGTTCTTCAGGGCAAATCTACTAAATACTGGAGATAACCATGGCGGATACGAGCATCCACAATTTCCTTGACCTCATACTCATTTTCAGAAGTACCAGCAACCTTGGATGGTCTCTTAACAGGCGAATAAAACTTGTTGATGACAAAAGGCTTGAGAAGGGAAGAGCTTGAGGAAGATCAAGCCACAGGATTGATCACCTTTGCTATCTTGAAAGGGCCAATTAATCTGGGCGCAAATGTCATAGATTCTCTGAGGCGTAGATTTTTGGACGACAACCAGACTCTGTTACCAGGTCACAGCAGCGGTACCGCGCGCCTTTTACGGTCAGCTTGAATCTTGTAGTGCTGAGATGCCTTCAACAAGGAAGTTTTCACCTTCTTCCAGGATTCAGAAACATTTTTCAAAGCAATGTCGAAGGCAGTATCTTGGGATGCAGGGTGAGCTGAAAATGGTGGAACCTTGGGATGGCATCCAAGCATTACCTTGAAAGGAGTGGTCTCTAAGGATTCATGATAATGATTGTTGTGAGCCAATTCCGCCCAAAGTCCACCCAATCATCTTGAGAGGAAGCAACATAGATACGAATGAAGGTAATGAAGGTTTCCAGATCCTGATTTACCCTCTCAGTCAGCCCGTTGGTCTGAGGATAATATGCAGAAGAAAACTTCAATTTGACTTCCAGACTGGAACACAGAGCTCTCCAAATTCTTGCCGTGAATTGAACTCTACGGTCAGAAATGATCTCCTCAGGACATCGGTGAAGACAGAATATATGCTGGACGAAGAACTTGGCGAGGACCGGAGCTAATACAGTGGGCTATCTTAGAGAAACTATCCACTATGACCCAGATCGTATTAAACTTGCCGCAAAGTGGAAGGTTCATCACAAAGTCCATCAACAAGTGGGTCCAAGGAGCCCTAGGAATAGAGAGAGGTTGTAGTGGTCCATGAACTGCTCTACGAGAGACTTTGTTACGCAAAGAGAGTTCAAGCATTGATGAAGTCGGCATAGAGTGGGCCACCAATAATCTCGGCTGAGGAGAGCTTGGGTTTTCTTGATACCGACATGGCCGGAAAATATAGAAGCCCACAACAGGATCTTCCGTCGGAGAGCCTGAGGAACAAAAGTCTTACCAGGAGGAGGAGGCTTGGTAAGCTGAGTGGCAGCAATCTGGATGGGGTTCAATATCAGTTGAAGTTTCTCCTCCTCGGAATCTTCAGTGGAAAAGGAGTGAGAGCATCCACCTTAAGATTTTTGGTACCAGGTCGGAACTGGAGAGTAAAACTGAACCGGGAAAAAAATAAGGAACACCTGCCTTGGCGAGGATTGAGACAGCGAGCAGACCGGAGGTATAGCAAGTTTTTGTGGTTGGTAAGGATCGTGAACGGATGGACAGCTCCTTCCAAGAGGTAACGCCATTCTTCTAGGGCCAGTTTAATGTCCAAGAGCTACTTCTTTCTGATATTGTAGTTCCGTTCTGACGACTGGAATTTGCGTGAGAAATAAGCACATGGGTGGATTTGTCCATCAGAAAACTTTTGGGACAGTATGGCCCCAACACCCTCATAAGAGGCATCCACCTATGATCACTATTGAGAAAGGGCGACGCCCAACACGCGTTTAGGATCCGGATCACATAGCAGCTGCCGTGTATCTCTCTCCCCGCTGACGTTCCACTGATTCCTGAGGACTTTACATCACTGCTAGGACGTCCAATATTTGCAGCTCCTTGGGACTCTTATGCCACTGCGGTAGGGGATTGTTGTTACCCCCAGTCTGCCTTATTTTACTATATGTTGTTATGTGTCACTGTTTTTAATTGATTATTTTAGTAAACATTGCTAGATTTTAGATTTGTGACTAGTCTTTTATCTGAGCTGCCTACTGATTTTATCTTTTTTTCCCATTTCATTCCTATGTATCTATATGGATGAGAGGTGATCTTTTCAACAGTGGACACTTTTTTGAATATTCACATGAATATACCTTTTCCCTGCATGCCGCTTACTTTATGGACTTGTATTTATTTATGTGTCGTTTTCTAGCGCTGTTATACTATTAACCACCATTTGCCTTGTTTAAAGATTTGCTCAATGTTGCCCCCCCTGATTGATAGGGGGATTTTCTTCAACAGAAAAGCTTTCAATTTATTGGGATTAGAGTGATGTTTATCCAAAAAATGACAGGCAATAGGAGTGAGGATTTTTCCTTTTGCTAAATCAGATGTAGCATTCTTAATCGACGTATAGTTTTACCTATATATTTAAATGGACAATCACAGGTAAGACTGTATACCACGAATTTCGATGTACAATTCATGTGCTGTTCAATTTTAATAATTTTTCTAAAACTATCTACCACTTCTGTTTTTTTAATCATATGTTGACAGCTGTTACAGGTTCCACATGAAAGGATCCTGTATATTTGTCTCTTCGTGTAGGTTTACAGTGAAAAAAAAACTCTGAACTAGAGTGTCCCTTAAATTTGTTGATCTCCGCCAACAAAAAGATAACCTATCATCTAGCACACGATTCAAAGTAGGATCTGATTTTAAGACCGAAACATGACGATTGTGAATTTCGCTAATTTGTTGAGCATGCCCACAATAATCCGTGATAAATCTGATTTTAGTCGATTGATGAAATTTTTTCCGTTTGGGATAGATCAAATCATCCTGATTAGTTTTAAGTGCATGATGATAGGCTTGAGTTAAAGTTGATTTTGGATAGCCTCTGGCCAACAATCTACACTCCAGTTCTTGGGAGCGAGTTTTAAACTTTGTGGTGGAAGAGCAGTTGCGTCATAAGCGCATAAACTCACCTCTGAGCTTTTCTGTTGGAAAAAATCCCCCTATCAATCAGGGGGGGCAACATTGAGCAAATCTTGTTACAAAAAGAAACTAACTGGATATTTTCTTTAAATCCTTTTGGCATTAATGAAAACATTTCATATTCATCCTTTCTGTAGTCAGTTAGCCATGGGGTTGAGGTTAAGGTGTAGGTTTAGCACGTGGGAGTTTTAGAGTTCGAAAACTATATGAGATTATTTATTTTTATATATTATTATATTTTTTGTGTGACAAATGCTGGTATGATGACTTGTGAGTCAATTTTCTTCTCTGCTATGGTCTTTTGATGATCTCCCTTGTTTTCTGACAACGTGAGTATAGCTCACATGTGTAAATAGGTGTACTGATTTATGTTTGTCCTTCCCCTTTTTAAATTAAAATTAAGATTAAAATTACACTTTAAAATATCTCTGCATACTGGTTCACACTGTGGAGCTATGATGTGGATGAATTAATTATGTTTTTATTAATACCGTTATGTATATACTCATTATCATCTGTTCAGTCCACAGGTGATTTATTACGTTTGGATTGACCAATAGAAGTATTTAACAGGCTCCATATGTGACGCAAGTATGCCTTGGACAAAGCCCATTTAGTGGGCGAAACGCGCTCGGAAGATTTTATTCACAAAGCTTTGGAACACAGCTGGAACATTGCTAAGCCCAAAGGTCATCACAAGGTACTCGTAGTGCCCGTCCTGGGTGTTAAACGTGGTCTTCCATTCTTCCCCAGTACAGAACCTGATGAGGTCATACGCCCCTCAAAGATCCAACTTCGCGAATACTTGGGCCCCTCTAATCCGGTCGAACATCTCGAAGATAAGGGGTAGGGGGGTACCAGTTCTTGATGGTGCTGTTATTGAGACCCCGGCAGTCAATTCAGGGGCGTAGACCGGCTCCAGCAGGAGCCCGGCTCCAGCAGGAGATGTGGAAGGTCGTATGAAGCCCCGTTCTAGGTTTTCAACAATGTAGGTTGACATGGCTTGGGTCTTCGGGATGAACAGAGGATAGGTCTGACCGCGAGGGGGAGTGGAACCAGGGACCAAATCAATTGGACAGTCCCAAGGTCGATGAGGAGGAAATTTGTCAGCTGCCTTCAGACAGAAAACATCAGAAAAATCCCGATACTGAATTGGAATCTGGGGATCTGGAATTATGCTGCACTTGACGCTGGGGAACAATTCTGGGAAGACAATTTTTGAAGCAGGAGGAACCCCAACTAAGGATCTGAGAGGTAACCCAATCTACATGAGGATTGTGGGATTGGAGCCAAGGTAGTCCAAGAATGAGAGAGGAAGTAGCCTCAGCGAGCACCAATAGTTGAATGGTTTCAGAATGGAGCACCCCGATGTTGAGTGTCAGTGAAAGAGTACGATGTGATACGGGTCCACTAGGAATATGGCTGCCATCTACCCCTGTGAAATATGTGGGAGCTGGAAGTGGTTCGACAGGATTCTCCAACTCTTTTACCACCCGAGCAGTAATAAAGTTCTCGGCAGTCCCAAAGTCCAGAAAAGCATGGAATTCAGTGCGCCGATTCCCCAGAACAAGAGTTAAAGGAATTAAACAGACCCAGTGATTCGAGGAGCAAATGGGTACTCACGAACAGACCTCCTTATAACCAGTCAGGAGCGGGCATTTCCCGGACATTTAGAACATTGCAGACAAGTATGCTTGGAGTCGACACAATAAAAGCAGAGATTGTCTCTAGTCCTATGCTGCCTTTCTTGGGGAGAGAGACGAGAGCTCCCTAATTGCATTGGTTCTTCCATCGAGGTGGCAGGAGACTTGGGGTGAGGGGAAATGGAAAGCTTTGGGTTGGACGTCTTCTTTATCTTGGATCGTGTTTCCTGTTGACGGTTGTCAATACGTATAAATGAGAAATGAGCGAATCGAGTGTGGTGGGAATGATGTAGGATAACGAATCTTTGATTCGCTCTGAAAGTCCGTCTTAAAGACCGACATGAGAGCCTCCTCATTCCAAGAAAGCTCTGAAGAAAGAGTACGGAGCCGGAGTATATCAGAAGCTGCAGAGGCTGTACGCCCAGGTTCGTCAAAAATAGTTTGGATGGTCTTCAAGAAATCTGTGAGAGTAGAGCGAACCAGGCTGGATTTTTCCATGAGCGGCGAGACTCAGGCTGGTTGTTATTTGAAGTGTAATTCACACTGATTAAGAAATTCTTAGCAGTGTACAGGATTTCCATCGAATCTGACTGGGGGTTGACAATGGAATCCGAGACCCACTAGAGACTGACACGGCGGCCAGTATGACTAATTGGCAATGGGCCATCATGATCTGTTGAAAAGTTCCCATTTGATTACTAATTTGATGCAAGCAGGACACATGGTGGTTTCCTCTATTTGGATTCTCTCTGAAATATTAAATTCAGAAGAAAAATCCTGGGGGTTTTGCCAGGACTAATTCATTGGGCCAGAATAAACTGACACAGTCTCGGTAGAATCTGAATTAGTCACGGGTTCTGAGGGATGTGTAGGACAGCAGATGTTGTAGAGGAAGCTGGGAGGCCGGAGATGATGCTTGCACATAAGAACAAGGCTGGACTAGATTATTACAGGCAGGCTGGACTGGATTAGCACAGGCAGGCTGGACTGGATTAGTATAGGCAGGTTGAACTGGATTACTCCAGAGACTGGACTGGACAGCGGACTGATGGAGAGCAGGCAGGCTGGTAATAGAGGTGCAGGTAATGCTGGAATCAGTAGTTCTGGTGGTGCTGGAGGCAGTAGTGTGAGTGGTGCTGGAGGCAGTAGTGCGGGTAATGCTAGAGGCAGTAGTGCGGGTAATGCTAGAGGCAGTAGTGCAGGTAATGCTAGAGGCAGTAGTGCAGGTAATGCTGGAGGTGTAGTGCGGGTAATGCTGGAGGCAGTAGTGTGGGTAATGCTGGAGGCAGTAGTGTGGGTAATGCTGGAGGCAGTAGTGCGGGTAATGCTGTAGGCAGTAGCGCGGGTAATGCTGGAGGCAGTAGCGTGGGTAATGCTGGAGGCAGTAGCGTGGGTAATGCTGGAGGCAGTAGTGCAGGTAATGCTGGGGCTAGTAGTGCAGGTAATGCTGGAATCAGTAGTGTAGGTAATACTGGAAGCATTAGTGCAAGTTATGCTGGAAGCAGTAATGCAGGTTATGCTGGAAGTATTATTGCAGGTTATGCTGGAGGCAGTAGTGCAGGTAATGCTGGAAGCAGTAGTGAAGGTTATGCTAGAAGTAGTAGTACAGGTTATGCTGGAAGCAGTTGTGCAGGTTATGCTAGAAGCAGTAGCACAGGGTTGGTGGGCTGAATGCAAGACAGGCTAGAACCAGGCACCTTGAGTAACCAAGTTGTTCTGGGACTGAGGGATCAGTGCACAGGATTTAAATAGGGCGCCCTGGCTGGATTGGATAGCCAGATCATGTGTTTCCCCTGGCCAGACTCCCATTGGCTGCTGCTGGTCATGTGCCCTACTGACAGACGGCTCCTGGTCCGCCAGACATGACATCATCCTCATACTGCTTCACTAAGAGAAATACATATATCCTAAGTAGGGTAAGTGTTATCTAATTATTCTGAATAAATTTACCCTATCATCACACACTGTGTAAAATCCTGCCACATTCCTTCCAAGGTGAGAAAAATTTACACAGAGGAATTTACAGACATTGAAATATTTATTGACATAGGACATACTTAGTAAGCAAAGGACTGAGAATGTATTACATGACAGATAACATATCAGGTGTATTTGTGATGTGTTATGGATAAATCAGCTTAAATCTCAGCAGTAAATTACTAAATTCCTATATAAACATCTAATTACTGGGGCTAGAAAATTACACAAATCAAGCTAAGTAAAATAAACTAAAGTAAAATAACATTCTTTGCCTTTCTGTTTATAAAATAGAAACCTTCCTTGTTTGCTAGTTCATAAAAAAATAATCCATTAGTCTCCACACTCTACCAGCTATAATCAAAAACATAAAATTGCCAGCAGGCATAGTTTATTTTAAAATAGTTTCACTGTGTTCAAGATCTTCTCTGTTTTCATTATAATTCTTCAGTCCACTTTCAATTTATATTTCAATTAACTCGAGTAGGAATGCATGAGTAAGGCATTGCTTATGAGAAATCAATGAGGTTAAAACTTGAGCTGAAAAATGTACTTTGATAATGCACTTAGAAATGTGCGCATTATTGATGGCACTGGTAAAACTATAGCAAGACTTTGTTTTAGACCATAAACACGTATACATATGTTCTACTAATGCCTGTGAGGGACAGAATCCATCAAGATCATTTCACAAAAGTCACATGGTACATTTGTTTTTACATTCTTTATATTGTAATGGCCCTATTTTTCTTTTCCTTGTTTTTACTTGTAAAGGAACTGCAATATTACAGAAGATATATAGGTTTATATTAAAAAAAACTGCATTAAATTCAATTCAGTGAATTATAGGTTTATATAAAAACAACATTAAATTCATTTTAGCCAATTGATTTTTTGGTCATGTTCCATTTGCAACAGACCAAACATGAAATGCTCACCAATTGTTCCTTTGGATGGAAAACCAATAAAGGTTTCTTATGATTCTGAGGGCTCTGAGGAATCCCAGCAATTTCCATAATTTGCAGCAATTTATTCACATTTATGGTTATATATGTAGGAACAAATCTCCCTTTTTCCAATATAAATGTACAGTTCATTATTTTGCTGTATAAATGAATCAATGTATATGTAAAGGATTTCAATGGCCTGATGAATAATATATAATATCAATGGGCAGTAGGTGCACACACCTGATTTTTAACTCTCTAAATGTTTTCATTAAGTGCATCAATTAAACACACATTTAGAGGTTGATTGTGAAAACGTTGTTCAAAATACCATGGTGTCATGAGAAGAAGCAACATGAGGATGACCGTAAATCCAGCGGTGAGAAAGCTGATGCTAATATCATGTGTATAATCATAATGACTTATTTGTACAAAATGTTTTTGATAGCCTGATGAACAAATGATTATGATTGATACACATTGTCTGACTGAGCTTTGGGGCATTATAGCTTCTGCCCTGAACCGTTTCCTTATTATGTTGCATTGTTCCAGGTGAGTTGACCATGTACATTTGTGCTATGTTCCTATTTGTTTTCGGACCTTCCCTCACTTCTGAGTTATAGTTTGCCAGTCAGTATCTGTCGAAACCACCATTCAGAATTTGCCTACGAATACAGGTTACATTGTAGACAATCTTACTACGTAGTAGAATAATTGACTGGAAAGGAAACAATGTTGGATAGAGACATGTAGGGTTCATCAGGGAAAGCAGAGGTAAAAAAAAATTCACTGCAACATAGCCAGCGATTTTCCATCTAATTTTAATATAGCGCTATGTGCTATTAAGTCCATGCAGCACATCATTCATAATCATTCATGAGCAAAGAGAAGTGGAGCAATAATTGGGACCAGAATCCAGACATTTGGTAGATGCCCTTCTCTTTCCTACTTGTTTTTATTGCTTACACTACCTATTGCTGCTGCACAGATACCTCTTGTACAAGTCCTAGAATACATGGGCCCTTTCTGTAAAAAGGATGGGAAGATTAATTATTATCTATAACTAAGAATGGATGACCACTGTAAGCCACTGTCTTCCATACTAGCAGCTAAAGAAGAGAGTTAACTGAGTATAATTTTTATATTACAAAGCTGCATTATATCAATTGATGTTAAGCTTGATGTCTTTGAAGACTTATTCTTACATCTATCACCCCATTGATCGCTAGGGTTGATTTGGCTGATATGGCTGGCTTCCTCCCTCAAGGCGTCATGTGCATCCCTCCTGAAGCTGTGCGCTTGGTCGAAGAGGATGGCCATCCTTGGTAGAGAAACATTGATCTTCGGTCAAGGGTTTATGAATAGCTGCGCTCCCCTGCTATAACCTCTAAACAAGCTTGAGAAGACTAATTATTTCCTCAAACACATTTAACTAGCTCTGGGACTCTACCACTGGGATGTTGTCCGTTCCTGGATATAGGGCTAGATGTCCCTTCTTGCAGTCATCAAGCAATATCAATAATTAAAGCTATCTTTATCTGTCTCCTTTTTTTATTTTATTTTATTTATTTATTTTTATTTTCTTCTTACCAAAAAAGCTCTAAAACTGGAAGATTTTTTTTTACTATTGGTGGTCTGGATAAATAAATACAAAGGGCCAGATTTACTAAGCTGCGGGTTTGGAAAAGTGGAGATGTTGCCCATAGCAACCAATCAGATTCTAGGTGACATTACCAAGTATGGAATAGGAAAGTGAGAGCTAAAATCTGATTGGTTGCTATAAGCAACATCTCTACTTTTGCAAACCTGCAGCTTAGTAAATCTGGCCCAAGAGTCTGATAATATTAAATGGCTGACTTGCAGTATTCACAACACATGACCCCAAATATCCACATGGGAAGCCCGTGCAAGTGGTCTCTAAGCAATGATTAAGGAGTCAGAAATCTGCATCTGTGTGTTTCGGCACTAGGACTGACTTCATAAATGCCACTGGATATGTGTTGTGATGTGACTACTGCGAGTGAGCCGTTTGATATTATCTGACACTTTGTATTTGTGACTCAACAAAGGTATGCACAACTGATTACATTTGTGTTTTTAATAAAAGTTATATGCACCATGGAGTGCCCCCTGTTTCTATTGATGTTTTAGATATCTTTTGAACCACACAAAGAGGAGTTTATTAAAAGGGGATGATGTAGTTTGCATAAGGATAGGATCTGGTCAAATGTATTAATTCTTTGGAATCTGGTGGATCTATGAACTGGTATAACGTTTGTGATGCCAAGGTGGTAAGGGCTACAGGTTCTGTGATGGTATTAGTGGATGGCAGAGAGATGTAAGCAACGTTAGGATAGGAGGAATAATTGCACACTGGCGTTTAGTAAAAATGATTTTACTTTTTAAAATTTGGATTAAAGATAAGCAGAAGACTTCTTTACATTTGTTACACAGAGCATAAATAGCAATTATGTTTCAATATCACAAATTCTTGCGAATGAATCATGAATGACATTTCAAGAATCATGCACAATAAATAAGATACAATTAATAGCAACAATGTCAATAAATGGAACACTTGGTTTACTTCAACTTTGGAAAATAACTAGTATTATTCTCTCCTTTAATTAGTTGAAACTTCCTTATTGCTAAAATGACTTTAAAATACAATCCTAAAACATTTATAGCAGTATAACCTATTTTTTAATAATCGTTTTATAATTACTAATAGTGAGATTGTAAACTAATTAATCATGCATACAAACTATAAATCACTTTGTATAGTGCTAAAGTTCTGAAATTACATATAAAGTTCACAAATTAAACTCTTTTGCAGAAAAGTTCAGGTTAATAGTAATGTTTTCCTAAGCTACCAATTTAATGAAGGTAAGAAGAGTTATCAAAGTCTCTGCTTCAAA
>WWET01002501.1:223501-235760 GCA_011038615.1 Limnodynastes dumerilii
GAATATATATATATATATATATATACTCTGTATGAAACTACTGTATGATTTATTTAAATTTATATATGTGTAATTACTATGTAAACTTTGAAACATGCAAACTTGTAGAGGCTGCTGCATTAAATTATACACATACATTTGCATATTTCAATAGCATGCTCATTTTAAGTACTACCTATCCAGAGGTGCTACTGCCAGTGCACTGAATAGGGTGCGTTTATTTGCAATAGAGTGCTTGCGCTTCCACTCGATATAGAATAATATACTGTATCGAAACACTGCCTTAAGGGTCTCTAAAAAACAATAAATATATTTAACAGAATTGGAAATAGTTAACCTGCGCCACGTACCTATGTGGGGGGACAAGGAGAGGGATAAAACGGGGAGATAATGTATGTAATTATATAGTAACTATGGACCTGATTCACACTTAAGAATCTTAAAATAAGAACTTAAAGTTACTCCTGGGCTAAACCATGTTGATTGCAGGGGAGTCATATTTTATCTGTTGCAAACAGTATTAGTGTTGAGAGGTAATATTTCCCAGCCCAAGTCTAAATAACAGTGTAATAGTAAAGCTGGTCAGTATCTGTTTTCAGTAAGCAATTCAAAGATGTATTCCTGCATGCAAAGAATACAATTAACTTGAATCCCCCTGAAAACAACATGGTTTTGCCCAGGAGTAACTTTAAGTTCTTATTTTAAGAAGATTCTTAAGTGTGAATCAGGTCCAAAGTCTGTAGGCATATACTTAATCCAAATGGCAACTGTAAAAATAATGGACAAAAAACTGATGTTAAAAAATAAATGAGCAATAAAAGTCACAGATGGGAAATAAATATAAGACTCACAGTTCCGGTGCACAGAAGTCTATTTTCCGGTGTTTAAAAATAGAAAAAAAGGATGACAAACTCACTTAATGCTATAAGCAGTAAAGCAGGGCACTAAATATATAAAAGTCAATGATCCAAATCTTTTCATGGAATAAACGGTGATACTCCAATCAAGGATAAGATGCAGTTTCACCTTAAAAAAGGTTCATTCACAAAATATTTCGAGACCGTATGGTTAAACAATCTATTTTTGATGTTGCAGACATATTCCTGGATTCTTATTTTTACTATCCCTTTGGTTTTCCCTAGGTATTTAAATCTGCATGATGGTTTTTAAAAAGTTTCCCTTGGTTGCACATACACTAACATGTCACACAATGTCCACATTTGTAAGAACCCACCACTTTCTGGTAGTACCATTCCTTCTGGTTTGTAGGGTGTTTAGGTTGCTGGGGGCTAAAATCTCTTTCATATTCCTGACTTAAAAAAAAAAAATCTCTTGGTTTCTCTGGTATTATTTATCTTATAGTTGGGTCCATCAGTAGTATATCCCAAAGTTTTATAGGGTCTCCTTTACCAGTTTCTCAGAACTATTTTATTTTGTGATGAACAATACTGGTGGGTTGGTCTTTTGTTTGTTTCTATATGTTAGTAGTTCTTTTCTTTC
The DNA here is from genome assembly GCA_011038615.1 of Limnodynastes dumerilii. Taxonomy (NCBI): domain Eukaryota; kingdom Metazoa; phylum Chordata; class Amphibia; order Anura; family Limnodynastidae; genus Limnodynastes; species Limnodynastes dumerilii. The sequence continues at coordinate 225,002 of WWET01002501.1, forward strand.
CTCTCTGTCATCTCCCCCTTTTTGTAAGCAAAAAAAAAAAGACAGCATACACCTAGTTCTTTGATAAAAACCTTATTCAAGAATCTGAATTATAGCTACTATATAGAGGTTTGTCTCCGGTGCACAATTTAGAATAACTACAGATACAATAACATGTAACATCCTGTGACAACAACAGGTTCAACAAGTAGCTGCAGCCCCAAATTAATTTGGTATTGACAAACCCTCAAGACAGACTATCCATTCTATCCTTAACATTAACCACAGATTGCACTTATCCGTTTTTAGTTGGACATAATATAATATATAAAACTTTAGTCATAAAAACAAGAATTTGCACACAAAACCACAAATTCATTATTTTTCCTATAGCTTCTTCATAAGCTGGCAATTGTAAGAATGCTAAAGTGCTTACTACATTGTAATTTGTGATTTATTGAGAATATAAATATTTACCATCGCTTTTAAGGGCTAGATTTATTGCCTGTCCTGTTCTGCTTTTATTTTTATTTTGAATTATAAAGGTTATTTGCCATATGCCTGAAGGTATAATACAATGAAATGTAAATGCATTTCCCTTGTGGAATGTTTTTCACCTTTTCATTCTAGTCATTTTCCACATACATTACAGTTGTTTTCCTTATTTGTTTTGCAACAACCAATTCTAATAACCATTATTTTGTTATGAATTTTTACAACTTTGTATGTGTAGAATTACTCCAATTCAGTTCAGTTTATCATACTGTTCTATTTGGGTGCCAGTATTGTACTGTACATTTTGGACCTGCTGCACACTTAAGAAGCTTCGGCTTATTAAGTGCGATGAAATAAGAAATGAGCTACTAAGCATGCGTTGTAGCTCATTTATGCAATCTACATACCATTTAGGTACGTTGATTGACTATGTGCGCTCTTAAAGGCCGCATGTAGAAGGTTAGGCAGGAGGAGGCGTGCCAAGGCAGCCTCTGGGTTAGGCAGGGGGAGGCGTGCCAAGGCAGCCTCTGGGAGGTGATGGGTGGGGGGAGGGGAGTCTATTAGCCGGGGAGGGTGGGGGAGAGCCATTCTTCTGAAGAGAGATAAGTAAGATAAGGAAGTCATATGGCACTCTTAAGTGTCATTAGGTACCTAAAAAACGCTTGGCGGGTTCGGGGCAGGACGAGTGAGTTAGATGCGGATCTGTCCACACCTAACTCCATCTTAACTGTGAATCAGTTAATGTTTAACTGTCTTAATTGATAGCAAGACCAACTATGACCAACCAACCAGTCTATTTTGCACATCGTGCAGGGAAATGATTAACAGCTGTCCTATTTATGGTACTACTGTAAGTAAAAAAAATTGTCTACCCCAAAAAAATACATTGAGAGTGTCATTGACAAGGCGTTTTTAAACCTTTTCCTTTAATATATTGTGCTTGGAAAAAAGTAAATCAGGTGGAAATATAGATCTGGGCAAAACCATATTAATTTCAACTATGCAAACACTATTATGGATATTTAGAGGTGGTGTTTTCTATCCTAATTCAAAAATAAATTCCAGTTTAACAGTGAAAGTTGTTTAGTATTTTTGTGTAGTAAGCAAAAAAGGGGTGTGCTTTGCTGGCACAATGGTTTGTTTTCCGACAGACTATCATACGGCATTTAAGAGAGCGGCAGTGCTGCAACTCCCAGAGTCAGAGTCTCTATCAACAGGTAAGCTTTTTATCCTAACCCTAACCTTCACCATCCCCTAACTCTCCATTTCCCGCAGCCTAATCCTAAACTTCCCCTTCAGCCCTAACCCTAACCTATCCCTTCTTAAGCCTTAATCCTAACCTTCCATGTCCTGCAACCTAACTCTAACCCTCCTTTTTCCGCAGCCTAACCATAACCACACCCCCTTTAGCCCTAACGCTATTCCTAACATTAGCCTCTGCAGCCACCACTGGATGAAATAGGTACCCATTCTCAATAGCAATTTTCTATTTGCAGAGCATTTCGGCAATCACACAGCAGCAATTAAGCTGGCAGCTTTATCATTGTAACAATAGGGCCAGAAACTGGATTCCACAAAAAAGTAAATTTGCAGCATGTAAAAAATAATTTGCCTCCCCCTCAATGTGACCTGGATTTGCTTACATGTACTTTTTTACCTGATTTTTCATGTATTCTGGATCAAAAGAAAAAACAGCATGGAAAGAGAAAAGAATAATATAGATTCCAGTCTTTGTATTCATAGCCTAAGGGCACATTTAGTCAGAAAGAGACCATAATGAAGGAACTTAAAGACTCCTTATTTCAACAACAATTATAATATGTTGAAAGAAAAGGTTACCAAAATGTTCAGCGTATGTCTGAGGCTGTCTTTAGTTTTGTGTGTGTTGTAGGGTAGAATATTGAACAGAACTGGAGACAGATAAAGCTTATTAGTGATATATAATCAATTGAGCTCTTCGGCAATTATCACAAAGGTTTTTTTTACATTTTCTCTTTTAGGATCTTCATAGAAATCAAATGCTGTTTTTTTAAAGAAGAAAATGTCTTTGATGTCAAAGTGGGTTATTTATAAACCCCAAACAAAGTAGGAAATCTTTGCCACCCTATTTTGTGAATAGAAAAGAATATGTTCTTGTTTTGTTTTTACTTATTATTTTATGAATGCTGCTCTTTTATTACTTCGAAAAACAAGGAAAAAACACAATAATTGTTTGTTATTCCTAGAAATATTTCAGCCTTTCCTATGACTCCTAATCCCTGTTTATAACATCATAATTTTAAACACTGATATCACCGAGTACATCCACAACAATGGCTTTTTGAAAGTTCTTTGTACAGATCACAGAGATGGAAAGAGAATGGACCAGATCCAGATTGGACAAAACCATGTTGAATATATCAGAGTTAAATTAATTTTATTCTTTGCAAGCAAGAAGAACATTTTACTTTTTCTTATTGCCCATGGATATTGACCAGCTTTACTTTTAAACTATGGAACCAGATCCCCTGATTTCCATGTGTTGCTTGATCGGGACACAATCCACACTATTCAGACTTCCAAAACAACACTTCCAATGGCTTCTAACAGAATGTGCATGACTTCATATTATAATACAGAATATAGGCGAGCCAACACTCTGCATGCCAATCTAGATTTCTCTGACATTTTATGTTTGCACTAGTCAAAACAGAACACAGGATATGGCTATAGGAAATCTGTCGGTGTGATGTAAAACTGGTTAGTAGAGTAATTTTAATCGATGCCTGCATACAACAGACTTGTGATTACGGATCCACCAACATCCAATAATGGCAGAGCCACATGTATTGAAATGTCTGTATCTGGTTCTTCAAATCTCAACTCTAATTCTGTTTGCAACAGAGAAAATTTTGCCAATATGCAAAAGCTTTAAAAAATAATGCTAATTACAGGGCAAACATTCTGATCCATGTTTTTCCTCAATGCATGTGATTGTTGGGATAATTGCCCATATTATATTTGCAGACAAAGATAAGATTCCTTAGCCAGAAACCATGTAGAAATATTCCTCCAAATTCAATTCACAACAATGGTTGTGTCATTTAGGGTCAGCTAATCTGTTTAAGTGCTGCCTGAGCCTCAAGAGTGATCAATGTCAAACATTTGTCTGATGTTGTTGCTAACTTGCCTTGAGCAACAACAACTTGAGGGAGAAAGTCCACCTGGGGCCAGATTTACTAAGCTGCGGGTTTAGAAAAGTGGAGATGTTGCCCATAGCAACCAATCAGATTCTAGCTGACATTCTCTAGTATGTAATAGGAAAGTGAGAGCTAGAATCTGATTGGTTGCTATGTGCAACATCTCCACTTTTCCAAACCCGCAGCTTAGTAAATCTGGCCCTTAGTGTGATCTTTGCTCTCTTTAGGGATCATGATCAGTTTCTAGACAATCTCTTATAAGGTACAAGATTTAAATAAAGTAAATGTAGATTAGCTAAGTAAGCCACAAAAACAGCGCTAATTAACTAAAAAAAAAGCAGCTGTGTTTGAGGAGACTGACAATTTTTCTAAAGATAAAAGCACACAATACACCAGAACAAATATGTACAAATAGTCATAGGATTAATGAATCTGTAAAAGACCACAACCATTAAATGTACAAAAAAAAATGTACTCAAACATATCTGAAATAAAAAACAAGCACATACAATTATACAGAACGTCTCATCCACAAATAAAGGCATTAATGTGCCTGCATAAAAGTTGATACAATTGAGCTCCATATGAACAGTCAGTCCATAGATGGAAAATAGTAACAGCAGAAAACAAGGTCTTTAAACCTGTATGTAGTTAAAGAAAAGGTGCTAGGTACAGACAGACTAACATCTATGGACTGACTATTCATATTGAGCTCAATTGTATCAACTCTTGTGCAGACACATTAATCCCTTAATTTACTTTATGTTGTTGACAGAGGGGTAGATCCAGAGCTACGCACGCTAGTGTGTTTACACTAGCCGGAGACGTAAAAACGCTATTTTGTATGTGCTGCGCATGAGCTCAGCAGATGTTACGCCAGGTAAATCTAAACGCATGCACTAGCCTTGTATCAACGGTGTAACTACGAACGAAGGGGCGTGCCAGCCATACGAAACCTGTAATTACGCTTCGGAGGCGGGGTGAGGTATTTAAATCGTACAGTATGGGCGCGCTTAGGCAGTTACATACGTGAATACTTTACGTACACCAGTAGTAACAGTACGAGCGAGGGGAGCGCCTAGGGGGGTGCATAGAAAATACACTACGCGATGTAACGTAATGGGAAAGTAGATCTGTATCTGGGCCAGAATCTGTTTTAATCTGTAGACATTGTTATGTGAAAACCTAATTCTGATTCTGGTGGACATTTAACTACATTAATGGAAAGTTAATCAGGTTTAGTTCTCCTGTCATGGTACTGAATTGCTCATACTATTACATGTATTTTTATTAATCCTTTGAGTTTTGCAGCTTTGTCATTGTTTTACTATTTTAGACATAAAATATTATAAAAACCCAATATCTGTTAATAAGAGACATCACATGTCTCCAACTTCTTATTGTATGGCGCAAATCCACCTGCACCAACCCAATATGTACAATTCTATAGGAGGAGAAACACATTAATATTAAACATACATCCACAAAACATAACCTCACATGCCATATCTCAAGGTGTAATAAATGCATATCAATAGACCCGGGAGAGGCACCTGGACCCTTTCACACTGAGCCCTTACCTGGGTTTTTGCTGCTTGCCCCGGCAAAAACCCAGGTTTTTAGGGCGATGTGAAAGGGGTATTATTGAGTCAGCTGTTGTTGTCAGAGTTGTTCTTCCATAACTTTAGTATTCTGTGGTATCGGAGGAGATTATTCATATTATTTCTATAACTATACATTTGTATATACATATATCTGTAATCGAGGGCACTATTTATTTTAATTAACTAATGGAAGACATTATGACATTTAATTCACTAACGAGGGACATTAATCATTTGTATTTAAGTACATGTTCAGCAATATGTATGCCGTTGCATGCCATTAACCCTTGGCAAGCTGACACGCATGGTACTAAAACAATACATGGCCCAACAATACATGCACATGCTGTGCCTTTTCAGTACTATATGTCGCAGCATGCTAAGGGTTAATGACATGCTGCCATGGGTTCTCCACTGGTTACCTTATCATCCCCAGAAGGGATTTTATTTACTACAACCCTCTGTTGTCTATCCTGTAACCAAGATCATATCCATGCAACTGTCTTTAAGTCCAATCCCAAAGTTTCCAGCTATGACTACAAATCCCCCTTTATCTAATGCTATTCTGACCCAGTCAAAAAATGCAATAAGATTTTTTGGAAATGATATTCCTCCAGTGAATCCATGCTGCTTGAGATCCTGTAAGTTACTGGTTCCATAGTATTCACATTTCTTCAAAGAAACTTTAGTTACTTATAATAAATTTAAAAAAATGTGAAAAATGAATTAAAAAAAATATTATTATTGGAGCGGATGGGTAGTTTCAACAATAATAAGCTACAATAAAATAAAATAAAATAGAATATATACAACAGATATAAACTAGATCAAGAATATCAGATATACAACATATAATATAGAATATAACAATAAAAATACTACATAAATCAAGCATTACTCTATGTACAGATTAGATAAAATATCAGGTATTCTTAATAGATACAATATTTGTCACAGCATACTTTATTACTGTTATTTTAAGCGTAAATACGGGTGGCGTATGGCTGGCACGCCCCTTCGTAAGTTGATACGCTACTGATTCGTGTCTGCCCCTTACACAATGGCTTACATGGTATAACAACTGACGTGCGCATGCGCAGTAAGTACTAAGGTGTGAATTTATGCTAGCGGCTAGCGTAAATTCGCTCGCGGACGTTGTTCTGGATCTACCCCTTTGTGTCAACAATTTTTGTTTATACAATTTTTGTTTATTCTGTTATCTATATTAGAACATGGGCTATGCCCTAATGTATATCGACATTTGTTGTTGTCTCTGCCTGTATTGATCTTGGCCTGTGTGGCGCCCCCCAGGGGGTGAGAGGTTAAATATGTTCCTAGTAGAAATACAAATTATATGATTCCAGGTTTTTTTAACTATCATGTGTAGTAGTTCGTGGGTTAAGTTAATTCTTGACTCCAGTTATATGTCGGCATAATATTAGAAAGGAATGAGTTATCCAGCATTATTTATCATACAATTGCTCATGCACAAAAAACAAAAAATATCAGTGTTTACCCATTACCCTCATGCAATCTACATAAGTACCACTGAATTAATTTCATGTATTTTTTGTATATATTTTTCTAATGAGATATCATTTGTAGATCTGATATAGTGGAGGTGAACCTGATTTATCGGAGTGGCTGCAGCATTAGAGCATGTTATCCCCATGCTTGAATATTAATGATAAGATTCAGCATATTTTGCATATGGGGTAAACAGAAACCATTGTTCATATGCATTAGACCCCGCGACCAATCTTCACAACAAGTTACTTGTGGCATAATATAGATGTTTTCTACGATCCCTGTGATTGCTATTTTGTCAGCGGCAGACGCCCCTAATAACATACAGAGTTCCCAGCTGTAAAACAATGACGCAATATAACTGGGTTTATACGGTCGCTATGTGATAGCATCAGAGACGCCCCCTAACAACGGAGGCAGTCCGAAGCACTTAGACTGACAGATACAGCCTTTTAATTTCTGCCCTCTGGGTCATCTGAACAGGCGCCTTTTCCTTACTCTCCTTGAGAAAGCCATGCCAGGTGAAACGCGTGTTGGTAAGGGGGTAAATCGAGGTGCACCTCGGTTACCCCATGCTTTAATTTAATTCTCCACTGCTGGCTGATTATTTCTTTATATTTTTCTCCCTGGATGCCATTTTACTATTTTGTTTCTATTAAGTCGTCAAAGCCCCAAGGGGTTGCTTTTTACTCACCTATTTGGTGAGTCATCATCTGGTTCACTCTTTCGATTGTATTACTAGAGGAAATTTGAGCACTCATAGAAGAGTATAGGGCTAGATATACCCCCCATTGTGGGGCGAAGTTCCGCCATGAGGTGGCAGGCACCCTACTTGGTATTAGAACAAATCAACCCTAGATTAGGGAGTATAGTGTGGTTAATACATGTGCCATATTATTCACTTATAGTATCTCTTGAGTTGTATCTAATTATTAGAATCGCACATTTCCCCCACCAGGGAGTTGTTCATTATATTTTTTTTTATTAATTAATTAAAAGTGAAAATGTAATTTGTTTATTTATCAAGACTGCTACTCTTCTTGTGATCCAACTAATAAGGTGTGCACTATTTAATGGTCTACTGCTCATTCCCCTCTGGGAATTTCTTTTTGTGTACTTACTATTTTTTAACCACCTGCATAGTAGCACCCTCCCAGCAGGTTTGGGTAAATTTTGAATAAACTGCTATACATTTTAGGTCTGTGTGGTCTTCCCTTTTTCCCTTTCCCTTACAAGTGAATTACTGTTATTTTAACATTTACTTTTTTCTTCATCTTTTTTATATATATGTCAATTCATTTGAATAAAGTCCACAGGAAAGGATTACACAAATCATGAAGGGATTAGAGAGATACAAATTACAAAAGATACTGTATGACTATTATTTGTAAATTGATAAACAAAAACACAAAACATTATATCCCAAAATACAAAATCAATAGTCTTTTTGAGGCCCCTGCATGTACGGCATAAATAGATCCAGAAGGTCTCCTGTTTACACAATAACCAAAAGCGATCCCCTTCCAATTTGGTTAGTGGCATGGGGCCGTATCCAGAACTACGGCCGTCTTCCATGGACGGCCGTAATTCACTGAACAGCAGCTACTGCGCATGCGTAGTAGCTATTGTACGTAATCTGCGTATCGTTTCGATACGTAGATTGCGTATATGCAGTCTTTTAGACCGCATATACGCAATCTACATATCGAAACGATACGCAAATTACGTACAATAGCTACTGCGCATGCGCAGTAGCTACTGTTCAGTGAATTACGGCCATCTTCCATGGAAGACGGCCGTAGTTCTGGATACGGCCCATGGCCTCAATCCCCAAAACCTGAAGACTGTTGTGATATGGTGTGAGACAGATTTTTATTCAGAATATTGCGCTTATGTTCATGGAACCTTGAGGCTGATTCACAGCTAAGAAGGAGCTTGAAATTAAGAAAGGAAAGTCACTCCTGCACTGATTGCAGGGGGGTCATATTTCATCTGTTGTAAACAGTATTAGAGTTGAGAGCTGGCGTTTCCTATCCCAATTCTAAATAACAGTGTGATAGTAAAGCTGGTCAGTATCTGTGTGCAGTAAGCAATTCATAGATATATCCCGGCATGCAAAGAGTACAATTAACTTGACTCCCCCTGCAATCAACATGGTTTTGCCCAGGAGTAACTTTACTCTCTTAATTTCAAGCTCCTTCTTAAGTCTGAATCAGGTCCCTTGTTTTCAACATCCTCGGTTACGGCCCACATATTGTGGGCCACAACCAAAGGATAGTAAATATATGATATATGCACTATAAATAGTTTAATTTTGTTACTGTAGAATGAAATAGCAATAGTCTATGAGAAATGATTAACATAATACAACTAGTCTTCTCACATATGAAACCGGAGGCAAAAATTCATCCATACAGGAAACAGTCTGTTTTTTTCTTAGTTTAACTCTATTTTCAGGAAAGGTAGGATCCAAAAATGTTTTTAGATTACTTACTTTTGAAGATGACCAGTGATTAGGATTATTAAATTCAGGGTCATAGGACCGTGAATACTATGAAACCCGATGCTTCCTAATAATGCTTCCTAATAATATTTCCCCTGGCTAGAGGATTGTTTTAATATGTTATTCTGTTGTACAGGTGCAATTGCACCTAATTACCAGCTATGGGTAGTGAAAAGTGTTAAGGGTGTTTTAACACATTTTTTACATTGACTACTGGACAACGTTATAGTTCAATCATCAGATGCTCTCTTTCAAACGACGGAAGATCGCACATTTGTCCTGTGCCTTGATATTAACATCACTGTGTGTAACCTGTGCTATACCATTCAGCATTGTATTACACTGTTCATCATTTCCCAGTGCTGTGACCATATTTGTGGAGTGGGTGAAAGTGTGAATTTGAGAACTGTCCACTAATACTGTCTGCATCCTATCTATGAATTCCTCTACAGCCAAGAACATTTGAAAGTGCCGTTTCCTCGATGAGGCATAGCAATCGATCCACTGAGCACCAATTCATTCGGTGCTCCGAAAAGTTAGTAAAAATAGTCCTCCACTACTTTCCCTAATTCTAACCCTAACCCTCCCCTCTCACTACCCTAACCCTAACCCTCCCTTCCTGGCAGCCAGACCCTAACACTCCCTTACTTGCAGCCTGACCCTAACCCACCATCTCCAGCAGCCTGACCCTAACCTTCCCTACCCTGGACAGAGAGTTTACTCACCTGTCCCTTGGTCCAGCGATAGCAGCGGCGAAAAGATAACTCTAACCCTACCTCCCCTGCAGCCTGACCCTAACCCTCCCTCCCCTGAAGCCTGACCCTAACCTTCCCTATCCCGCACAGAGAGTTTACTCACCAGTCCCTTGGTCCAGCGATAGCAGCGGCGAAGGTGCGGTGGAGAGATAAACCCACCCCCCCTGCAGCCTGACCCTAACCCTCCCTACCCCGCACAGAGAGTTTACTCACCTGTCCCTTGACCAGCGATAGCAGCGGCGGAGGTGCGGCGGAGAGATATAGTCTTTTCCAAAGGAGAATGGGTGAAGTATGCTGAACGGCATACTCACCTGTTCTGAAAAAAATTATAAAATTGTAAGTATTCGAAAAAGGGACATCCGAAGATTTTCTGGCCGGAGAATGCAACCGGTTTGGAATCAAATGCATGTTCCCTGTTTGAATTAAGAAGTTGTCTCCTACTCTTATTTATTTATTTGCAAGTAAAATAATTTAATCTATGGCACAATAGCAGGTGATAATTCCAATCATTGCAAACCTGCAGACATTCTGAATAAACTCTATGGCCAGATTTACTAAGCTGCAGGTTTGGAAAAGTGGAGATGTTGCCCTTAGCAACCAATCAGATTCTAGCTGGTATTCTCAAGTATGGAATAGAAAAGTGATAGTAAAAATCTCCACTTTTTCAAACTTTTCAGCTTCAGCAACATAGCTCTATTTACCAGTGGTCTTAAATGT
>WWET01002502.1:0-13579 GCA_011038615.1 Limnodynastes dumerilii
AGGTCCTCAAAGCTTCTACCAGTGGCAAGGAATTGCAATGTTGACACCAGCCACTGCTCTGGTGTAATTGCTTGACGCATCCTTGTGTCTTCCTTCCGTATCACTGGTGTCACAATATGCAATAAGTAATTAAAGGCCTCGTCGTCCATTCTCAGATAATTCCTAAAATCATCTGGATTGTTCTCCCTGATTTCGTTCAGCAACGGCATATGAGACAGAGATGCTCGTTGCAGAAGCCAATCCCTGGACCAGAAGCGACGGGACCTCAAAGTCCTCTTCCTCCTTCTTGTCGTATTGCGCTCATGTGCAAAACCAAGCAGAAGAAGGCCAAACACATTGCGAGCTTGACTTTGGACGACATCCATAGCTGCAAAAGACAAAACATACACATATTTGTTTACTGCAGTCATTAAAGAATGCACATGTAAAAACAGACACATATGCTAGCGTATTAACATATAAACACATGCTCTGTTATATACATATACAAATATGCTCTTTGAAATACATATAAACACATGGCCTGTTACATACACATACACACATTCTCTGTCATATACACATAAACAGATGGTCAGTAAAAAACATATACACACATGACCAGTTACATACATATACATACATGGTCCGTTATATACATATGTAGATATGCTCTGTAAAAAACATATAAACACATGGCCTGTTACATACACATACACACATTCTCTGTCATATACACATAAACAGATGGTCAGTAAAATAAAATATACCTTTTACGAAAAAGTAGACAGAGTTTTCTTTCAAAAACAAAGGCAGCTCACGAACAATGACCACAAAGGCAGCTCACGAACAATGACCACAAAGGCTGATCATGAACGGACGCAATGTAGTCGACAGGAAATTACGAAATTTTACCATCCGGTTCCGGCATGATTCCTAAAATGCTTCTGTCAATCACAGAAGCATTTTAGCATCTGTCAATCTCGGATCTGCCCCTTATGTAAAGCATGTGACGATTATCTCTTAGTTTGTGGACACAAACGATTTTTACAACTACGATAAAAGCACTGAAAAATCGCCCCCCCTTTTTTTTTTTTATTCGGACGAATTATCGTATAGTCTATGGCACCGATATCGTTACCTCTCACTAGCGGGAAAATTGGAACAATTATCTAGAATCGCACGCTGTGACGATAATCGCTCTAGTGTGTGCCCAGCTTAAGGACCAGATTCAGACTCCTGCATGCTTTCCATGTGTGCGGGAGTCTGTAATGACGCGAGACAGAGGGGAGTGCACACCCCCTGTCACTCCCCTCTGCCATGCGGGCTTTATTGCAGCTTACGCTGCCATAAGCCTGCCTTAAATCAGACGTGCAGATCAGCTGTCCGTACGATCACTGATCCGCTACAGTGTGGGAGCCCCCTCCCACACTGTACAATTTAAATGCTTCCCCCCACCCGCTTTAGCGGGCTGTAGGGAAGCACAGCCCATTTCCTCGGAAATGGGCTGGGACGGAACAAAGTTTCGTCTGATTGTTGCTACGCTAGGGTTACTATAGTAATGCATGCGTAAGTGACCTACGTTATTAAATCTGAATGCGGTCCTATGTAATGTATATGTTTTTATCATCACTGACTATATTTTATTTCTCCAGTCTCGGAGCTCCAGGGGGTGTTATGCTGCTTATTACACAACCATCCTGACCTCCAATGATACCAGGTTGTGATAACAAAAACTTTACCTTCTATTTAGGACATAGATGCTACACTTTGAAAAATGTATAATAAAAAGAAATAAATTAGGTCCCTCCAAGTAATTAACCAGCCCTTGACAGTCTGTGCTGATTTTTACTATAGCAAGAAGACCATAAATATAGATAAATATAGTATGACCCTTCTTGGTGGAACTTTGACCTAGGTTATTCTGTATAGGGCTTATCATGGACCAGATCCAGACTAACACAAAACAGTAATTTTCCTCTTGCAAGGAAAGGAAAAAGACCACATACCACACTTCCAGATCCAGATTTCCCCAATTCAAGTGTTTCAGATGAGCAGGACAGGAGAGATGTGTGCATCATGTAAGCAGGTCGAAGGTTGGATGGGTATTTAAACAGTTTTGATTTTGAGCCTATCTTTTCTTTGAAAGATGTGTACATTGTAATACCAAATCACGCCATATATACTGATTTCAGTATTGGGGTGGGACTTGAGGGCGTGAGTTATACAAATCAGGCCCAAAACACCACCTCCTACATAATCAACACTGACGCTCATCGGGAGGCACTTAGGTATTGACAAAAATAATTTTAGTTTTATACCTTTTATCACCCCCTATACTCTTCCCCTGCATTACATAACATGTTTCATACTGTGGTATGTAGTGCGGATGTCTGTAGGACCGAGCTACAGTGTCTGCTGATGTTCCAGGGATAGTGTTGGCTAAATTTGAAATGCTATTTTTACTCCAACAAAATGTGTGTGTGTTTCTTTTATATTGTATGGTAATAGAAGGTAATATACGAGATTGGTGGTCTTGTGTCTTCTTTATATACTTAATGAGCAATGTAGAATTTGGAACCCACGTGAACCAGTTTTAAAATACTGTCTAAAGAATAGTTTCCAAAAGACGGGATAGCAACATTATCATCTGTTTGGCTGCATGGTGAATCACTGAAACTACACAGAACAGACACCGATACCACAACCACTCCCAGCCCGACATACAGGACTAATATATGGATCAACAGAGGAACCCAGTAAAAATATTAAGGCAACTGATTGCACTGCATCAAAACTCGATCACCACACAAAGAGCAGTGAGTAATACCTGGGCTACAAAACTCTTTAAGGTGATTGAAATTTTTATTGCAAACCAGGAAGCCCACTTAGTGATAACACCACCGTTTTATGAATGAACACTCAGAATCTATTTTTAAACCATACGTTTAACACTGTGTACTAGATTCTGATCCGGCTTACTCTTGTGTACGTTATCCTAAACCAGATATATGTCAATCCAGTGGTCGGAGTGGAAATGTAGAAGTGGCGGAATGAAAATAATAGAAATAATAGAAGTGAAAGGAGATTTATAGCTTTATAATGAAATCATTGGGAGAAGTGACGGTATGGCATATCCCCGTATACCCCCTCACTTTGAGCCCTTTGTCAATCTGTATGATTTATGCACTTTGTTGCTGATACATGTGTCCAAAACACTACAGATGTACACATACAGCTTTGGTGAATAACCTATATGTATACATATACACTCCTTCTACTGCAGCTCTGACTTACCCTTATTCTAGTATTAAATCCCTTGCCTGAAACCCAGATGTTGGAGATTTGCCTGCTCCCCCGGGATTCCATTGCAAAACCCGAATTTCAGTAGAGTTGGCAAGTACGAGTCACACCCACTTGTTAGCTGTCAGAGTTGTCATTGCTCTTAAAGTAGGATAGAGCAGAATGCAGTTCTATCTGGTTAAATGGATACATGTATATGCACAGAAAGCAGCACAGGACACAGGCAGTCATATTGGGCCTGATCCAGAACAACGCACGCTTGCGAGCTAACGCTGATCGTAAGCGTAAAAATTGGCAGAAAAAAACGCACCGCGCATGTGCCTGGTGACAACTTCCGGTAGTAAAACACTGATTTTTGTAGCGGCGATTCGGGCGTCCGTATACTTTGCGTTTTTACCGACGAAGGGGTGTGTTTATATTATGAAGTTCGTATGGACGCTGGAGTTAAGGAATATAGACGGGGGGAGGGGGGGCATTTAAATAGTACAGTATGGACGTGCTAAGAGTCGTTCATAAGCAATGAACGTACGGACGGCCGTGGGAACAAACACAAAAGTTAGGGTAGGGTTTGCCGAGCGTATGGATGCTAAACTAGGTACGAGCAAGGGGAGTGCCTATTGCCATGCGTTCGACGATAATACGCTACGCACACCAGCGTAGGTCTGGATCAGGCCCATTGTGTGTATATCACATGAATAGCATTATGATAAACTAGTCATGATACATGAGGCATCAAGCCCTAATGTGTGCCTGATATGGGTGGGTCCCAAATGTGTGCCTCCATCATTGGCAACCTCACTAATAAGAGCATAGGTTTGTCACAGCATAGTATGCTGTGGGAGAAAACATAAAGCTGTTTGGTGACAATGATCAGTCTTGTTATAATGATTGTTAAAATTGTAAAGCGCTATGTAATCTGATGGTGCTAAATAAAAATCTGTTAATAAATAAATAAACAAATAAAATGTTAGTAGCAGATCCCCTCCTGATTCCTAGTTCCCAGCTCCCGATACCGACTATCTCTTAAGCTGGCCATGCACTAGAACGATTATTGGTCTTAACACCCAATTATCGGGTGATCAGGCAAATAATCTCTCTGGTACAATTATTTGGTCTTTTGACATGTTTGATTTAAATCGGAAGCTAGCTCCCGATATTTTAGGAGAGCCAATCAGCAAGCTGAATGGCTCCCTGTTCCTGAAAGGTGATGCTGCATGTCTATGTACAAAGCTGCTCTGACAGCTCTGAAGTATACTTTCAAAGCTATCAGAGCAGCATAGTACATAGATATGCAGCAGCGGTTATTGCAGCGAGTAGTACAGAGAGGAACCAGCCGAAGCCACGCTGTGTGAAGCACGGCTTCGGCTGATCCCTGTCTGTACTACC
The DNA here is from genome assembly GCA_011038615.1 of Limnodynastes dumerilii. Classification (NCBI taxonomy): domain Eukaryota; kingdom Metazoa; phylum Chordata; class Amphibia; order Anura; family Limnodynastidae; genus Limnodynastes; species Limnodynastes dumerilii. The sequence goes on from WWET01002502.1 coordinate 4,669, forward strand.
CCATGCAATAGACGCTGCTGCATATCTATGTACTGCTCTCACAGCTTTGATTGTATACTTCAGAGCTGTCAGAGCAGTTTTGTACATAGATATGCAGCAGCACTGAGAGCCCTGCCTCCCCCCCTCTTTTTCTAAGATTATCGCTCCCAGCAGGAGAGGTGTATGGTGCAGATAACGGGACATTTTTTCTAGCGGGAAATTGTCCCGTTTATCTGGCCACCCCCTACTGGGACTGATAAACGTCCTATTGTGTGCCCAGCATTAGGAATAGTTTTTCTTCCTTATTTAGCTGCATAATATTGTTGGGTCTTTGATTTAGACAAAACCATTAATATTATAACGAATTATATTTTTAAAATTTTAAATAAAATATAACTTGAACCAAATGAGTACCTATATAATTACAACCCATGGTAAGAAATATAGAATTATTGTTTTGTTGCTGTATTATATATGCATTAATATATTTCGTGTTCATTATCCTTTATTTTACATATTTTTATCTTCAGTCACTTTTCATGCACTTTTTTACAGCAGATCCTGCTATTTACAGACAGAAGTTACTAGGCTGTGGGAAAATAAAAGTGTATATGTTGCCCATAGCAACCAATCAGATTCTAACTCTCACTTCCCTATTACCTACTAGAAAATGTTGGCTAGAATCTGATTGGTTGCTATGGGCAACATCTCCACTTTCCTTTCCCGCAGCTTAGTAAATCTGGCCCATGTACTGGGAAAGAACAAAAGAAAAAGATATTTTTTTGCACTTTATAATCTAAATCAAATGATGCACTCACATTGAAAAGTTAATTGATAATCAAAGACAGAGACATATGATGGAGATACCGGGGGCTGGAGACATATGATGGGGGATACTGGGGGGCTGAAGACATATGATGGAGAATACTGGGTATGCAGATTGCGTAAATGACCTACTACGCATGTATAGTAGGTCATTTCTCAAATCTCAGAAGCAGAAGCTGCTTAGGTGTGAATCAAGTCCATAATGTATTGGCTATTTTAGCAAGTAGCTGATCAAAAGATAAAACAGGAAAATGCACCCAAAACTATGTATATTTGTTGTCCTTAAATGGTTTATAGTTTATCTTGTCACCGAAAAGTGTCACCAAGGGATAACAGGCTGCTATCACAGAAGTTATTTTATCCGCAGGAAATGTTTGGCCCATCAGAAAACGTAGTGAAGCAAACAAGTGCTTTATAGAACTTGTCATATCTATCACACGAGCAATTGAATTGCTGTCATGCCATGTTTTCTCCTAGGGAACGACTGGAAAATAGGTCTATATAACAAACTATTTTAAAAAGTAAAAGATAATGGAAAAACTTCTAACACATTATGCAGAGCTTTTTATGGATCTTTTTCAAGCCAACATCATACATAGTTACATAGTTGAAAAAAAAGTTTGTTTTATCTCTGACTGTTTTATTGCTGTTAAAATTCAAATGTTATGGAGTTCTGAGCATTGCAGAGTATAGGCAAATGCAGGAGGAGTGTTCCTGTTGCCCAGACACCGTTCTTTTCAGCAGTGTTGTGCCTGAGAACTCCAGTCAGTAGGATTCACAGCCAGGGGTGGTTTGGGAACTTAAAGTGGCCCTTGAAAAAAAAAAATCTGCAAGAGGCCACGTGAGGGCAGGATGAACTATTGGTGGGGTCCAAAGAATATGTATACTGGATTAGTAGAAAATAAAGAACATACTGACATGTATTTTACATTCCAATAAAGAGATTTATAGTGACCTCCAGGCAATGCAGGTAGTCACTGCCACCCCAGTGACCAACACCCGAAACATACAGCATACTAGTGACTACCACACAATACATACAGCAGCCTAGTGATCACCACCCAATACATACAGCATCCTAGTGACCACCGCTCAATACATACAACATCCTAATGATCTCCATTCTATACAGACATAATTTTAGCAACTACATCCCATGACAGTCAACATCCTAGGTTTCTTCAAATAAGAAAGGAGCTGCTGAGTGACCTCCAGAGACCGCCAGCCTACAAAAAAAAATTCCCTGTAAGTCCAATGGCCAATCCATTCCTACCTGCAGCTACGCCTGCGTCCTTCACAAATAGCGGTTGTTTTTGCTTGCAAAGCACTGAAAAACCCATGCTTTAGTTTTGGCCGCCGCATGAAAGAGCATCTTCCAGGTTTGGACATAGCTCCCAACATTCAGAGTCTCCAAAGAGGAACAAAATAAGCCCTGCCCTGGTTTCACTAAACCATGTCCACAAATGACCTTAGTCAAATCCAACCCGCTAATCCTTAAACCTCACCCTTTTGTGGTCCTTGTGTCCTTGTACCTGGACAGACACACACACTGTTACTGCGGATTTTCAAATGGGTAATAAGAGGTGGGGTGAGGCGTTTCAGTTGTACAGTATGGGCGTGCTTAGGCACTTATGTACATGAAGCCTTTACGTACATCAGTAGTTACACTTTGAGAAGTTAAGGTAGGGTTTGGCAAGTGTAACCCGGCCAAAGGAGATTTTAATCTACCAGATATAAATTGCGATGAGTCTTCTGCAAGCTCCACTAGAAGTGGGGGCATTTTAAACTAATTACAGGAAGCATCCCTCAAGCAATACATAAGAGAGCCCACTCCCAAAAGGTCATCTTACATTTGGTACTTACAAATGGTGAAAGAATTTCAGAAGTATATTGTGACCTGTGAGGTGGTCAAAATTTACTGGAAATTATTGTTATTGAGGTAAATAATAATAATAATAATAATAATAATAATAATAATAATAATAATAATAATGTAGGAACAAAAAAAAGAGTCAAATTATGCAATTTCAGCATTTTGTAGTAAATTTAGAAAAAAAAATACAGAACCAAAACCAAAATCGTAGGTTAATACAGATCCAAAACCAAAACACGGGGGTCAGTGAACATCCCTAGTTTTGACCATGTGTAGCTTTCCTCTCTTATTTTCAAACTCTGAATCTGGTCCAGTGTTAGGAATTATGGTTAGAATTAGGGTTAATTTCAGGATTAATGGCAGTGTTGCTGGGGCATTTTCTTTCCTTTGTTTCTGTTGCTAGCAGATTACCTCTGCCTTTATGCACCTGTTTTCATTAACCTATAAACTGATCTGAGTAACTTCCATTTTTGTATTAATTTCAGAATTAGTGTAATCCTGAACAAATTATATTTCTCCTTTACAATATTCTTTCAGACCATCAGATTAGCAAACAACACTCTAGTGGCCTCATTTACTAAAGTCGATTATGTCAAAATCACTCTAAGTCACATGATTTAACCTGTTTTGGTCCCATCACCGTATTCACTAAAGTAAAGTCCTGGGACTTTGCCCTTTTTTAGAATGAACTCGACCAACATTGCTCTACCCTCACAGTCCCGACTTTTGCAATGTTTAAGATATAACACGATGTATTCATTAAAGGGGATTTTATGGAAAGTGCAGCCAAAAAGATAGATGATGGATTGTGGAGACTTGATTGTGGTGTTGTAGGCTGGTGTGGCTGCTATTTTAGCATCCACATCTATGGAGGAGGAGAGACACCTGAATGTTCAGGTGGTCTGTGATGCTAAACAGAAAATATTGAGTGCATTTGTTGGCTTCCCTGGGTCATGCCATGACTCCTATATTCTGAGGAAGTCATCCTTATTTGCCAAATTTGAGCAGGCACTAATGCCAACAGGATAGCTGCTGAGTAAGTATATATTTTACTATGTAACTCTGAATAGTGCATTATTATGTAAAACTAGTGCTAATGGCATTTTATTATGTTTAACCCCTTAGGGGACTCAGGATATGGGTGTCGCTCCTGGCTGATGACACCTTTATTGAATCCACAAACTTCTGGCCAACGCATTTACAATCAGGCACACATAGGCACACATAGCCACTAGAGGAGAGATAGAACGTATCTTTGTCCTTTTAAAAACCAGGTTCAGGTGGTGTGTTGCTTTACAAACCTGAAAAGGTTTCAGATATTGTGCTTGTTTGTTGTCTCCTGCATAATGTAGACCTAAACCAACAATCCCCCGACATTACTGCAGTTGAGGAGCAAGAACAAGGTGGTCATTTACCATCTGCAGATGTGGGTTCTACTGAGGATGGTAGGCAGGTCCGAGACAACCTAATTGGGAGAAGGTTTTCATGTAAGTTCTGTGTGAATAATGTATGTTATATTTCTAACAATGACAAGCAAATTGTGTTAAAAAAGTACACATTGCATACCCAATATGCAAATATTATGCAAATGGAAAGGTTATAATGACTAAGTTATGCCCATGCATATATTGTGTTTGTCTTAAACACATTACCAAAGTCAGAATGGCAGTGTAATTAAATTATAGCAACTATGTGCTCCTAAATATCATATGTTACTTCTTTGTATATAGTGTTGTGCCTGTTTCATCTTAACCCTGTTTAAGCTATGTCACATTGGGCCGGATCCAGAACTACGTCCGTCTTCCATAGACGGACGTAGTTCAATAAACAGTAGCTACTGCGCATGCGTAGTAGCTATTGTACGTAATCTGCGTATCGTTTCAATACGTAGATTGCGTATATGCGGTCTTTTAGACCACATATACGCAATCTACATATCGAAACGTATCGAAACACCCTGAAGGGCCTCCTCCATAAAGATTGACATCATCCTGTCCTCGTATGAAGAATACGTAAATTGTTTGGATGGTCCACCACCTATTTTTTTTTGCCGCCTCTCTCTCTGCAATACTTTTATCCCGTAATTTTTATTTGATGTCAGAAAACCTTTTTCTACATGTATGCTCCGAACGATTATGTATGCTGATGGCATTAACAGCGGAAACTATGCCTTTCCACAATTGACTCTTGTAGGTATATGTTGTGGTGACGGCATTGTCACCAAGGACATTATCGTATACGTCCATTATACCCTCCACAAGTGCACCGATCTCTTCAAATGAAAATCTAACATTTCTGCCAGACTGGGTTTTTTTTGGGGGTGTAGCCTAAACATTATCACTCTCCTCTGATTCTGAGTCAGCATTAAGATGCCTTGGTGCCATTTTTCTAGACATTCTAGAGAAAAGACAATGAACAAATTTTAATATTGACATCAATTATTTGAAAATTTGTACATGTTTACATTTATAAACCGCTTATGCCATGCTTTTATACTTGACTGTTGTAATATTTGTGAGTAATCAATAAAAAGTATTTACTCAAAGAATTGAGGAAACAAAAAGGACTATAGTTCATATACACGTTTCACCAGTAAAAAAAACACATTCCTCAAGAGAGTCATTTGAAAAGAAAAGACACAAAGTACACATACAAAGACACAGGCCCAGCAAGTAAGTGTGAAAACCATGTAGTAAGGAGGCAAACAACAAAAATGTAAAGCAGACACAAAGGACTGAAAAGTTATTAATATGTGCGAATATATTTGAACTTACATGTCACAAAGCACACAACTCTGGCAATGGAAACAGGAAATATCTTAACAAAACGCTGGAGCAACGCTACACAGGTTATGTCCACAGTGTGAATCCCAAAATGGTGGCTTCTTCTTGCTCCCCAATGACCTTTTATAGAGGTTGACTGGCGTCATCTTGTGTGACTTCAGCAAAGTCACGTGACTATGTTAAAAGATGGGTGATTCAACTTTGAAATTCTGAAAGCAAAAATAACATTGAAAACATATAAGTCCCGTGAGTTTCGTATGAAAGATCGCTGTATGAGCGATTCTTGCAAAATCGTTCAACATCACTGAAAAAGTAAAATCGACAAGCATAATCGACTCTTTGTAAATACGGCGCTGATTTAGAAAACATCACGGCAAAATTGCAGCGATGATGATCGTTGTAGAATCACTGCCAAAAATCGACTTTAGTAAATGAGGCCCTAGGTCACCACGTGTTACTTACTGGGATATATATTTATATACTATACAAACATATGTATATTGTTAGCATATTGCGTTTGATGTAAAATCAAATTTATTTTGAAATGCGCATGCGTAAATTTGCCTATGTTTTAAACCACATAGACAAAGGGGCAGATCCAGAAAGTGCATGCCCCCTATATTCCCCACTCTCTGTAGTAAATCTGGACTCGTAATTAAGTATTAAGACTAGGTCTGCATCCGTACGGCCACTGACCTAGTCGTAACAGGGCTTCCCCCGTCCCGTACACTTCATTTAAATGGCTATCCCTGCCTATATGGCGGGGATAGAGCCATCGTAAGGGAAAGGTCTGCCCCTTCCCCGTAAGTACTGTTGTACGTAACTTTGTTATGTATGATAGTACTTACGCTAAGGGAACATCTGCCGCGCTCATGCGCAGATGTTCCCTGACAGTGAATTTACGCAAATAGCTTGCGTAAATTCACTGTTGGCCGTAGGTCTGGATCTACCCCAAAGTAAGTAAAAAAATATAAACAAACGTCTTCCCCTTCTCATTACTAATCATGGTGGTATTTATGTGTTTTTCTAAACCATTACATCCATGATAAGGATATTGCACCAGATCCAGATTTAGGAGAGTCTTACTAGCGGACATCTATCGGACATCTAATTTGCATAAGTGCAAGGGGAGAGCGCTCCTTTCACACTTATGCATTTCTGTGTGCAGGACCCTACCTTAACATTTATGCTCTGATCCACTTAACATGGAGCTGGTGGGTAAGACAGGAACATACATAAAGGCCAAGCTCTTACAATTTAAAACTTTTCCCGCACACATTAGCGGCTTTTACAGAAGAAGTGGAGAATAGTGAAGCCTTTTTTAAATTAATCCTTTATCCTCATCTGAAAAAGCTGAACTGGCTCTGGAGAAATCAGTGGATTTTCTAAATGCATAGAAGACTGTCACATAAGTATAAATAATAGTATATTTTATACATTTATGTATTCCATGTTTCTTATTCTATTTATTATGTAATTGTTTGTATCTGCATCCAGTCTCTTCAGATATGCTCTTTATGGGGTCTATTTACCTATGACTTCATTTTTTAATAAACGATGATGATAAAGGCTCGCTTCTCCTCCCAGCGAGCCTGGCAGCATCGTTCATTAAATTTACTATTATTCACCCTACCTGCGAGGTCCCGCGATGATGTCTCTGCTCATCGCGGGACATTTCAGTCATACAAAGTATAATTGAAGTCCTGCGCATGGGCAGAGACTCTTTTTCCTCACTTTGCAAGCGCAGTGTCTTCATATCTTCATATCTGGACTGAGTCCGGCTCTTCTCACGAACGGGTAAGTTCTGCTATTTTTTTTAAATTTTTTACAGTTTTATATATTTTAGGTGTATTTATTAAATTTTTACATAAAAATATAATTTACTTTTTTTTTTTTACTTTTTTTTTACATTTTAACACATAGCGGTATTCCAGCAGTGTCTCCATACATACCCCCCCTTTTCCTCCCCCTAATAACAGCTATTAGGGGGAGGAAAAGAGGGTATATGGGGACATCGCTGGAGAGATACCCCCTAACGCCAGCCTGAGCCTGAGTTTTACGCCTGGAGCGGAGTGTGAAATTACGCTCCAAGGCTTTTTAAATATAAGGAAGCGCTGGCCCGCTCTGAAATGAACGGGCCAGCGGAGACCCCTGATAGTAACATGAATCGCCATGGAAACTACTATATTCCATGGCGATCTATTGTCTGTAAATAAGAAACAGTTCATTTTCATGTGATAATGCCCATTTTCACATGAAAATGGGCATTATCACATGAAAATGCAATTTGCAAATAGACCCCTTAGTGTTAAATCAGGACCCAGCCCGATTATTGCAGCATTGGGTCTTTATTAAATCCCATAAAGCATAATTGTTCCATCAGTAATGAATACACCAAATACTGCTATTGCTTTATTTGTAAAAGAAAACAATAATAATAGTTTATCTTGTTAAACTCCAAATCTAGTAAAATTTCACAGCAGTACCTGTGCCAATCAGCTGTCTCTTTACTGCAAAGTGGAATAACACCGCCTGGCAACAACCTAGGCTGCCATTGTTTATATAAACGTCATGTTTTTATTGTTGGTCCTGTGCCAAGGCAGAGGTTGGCACTGGAAAATGACTCATTCCGCTCTCAGTCCCAGCTTTTTCTTTCTAAAGTCATTATATTTGATATAATATCCCAATGTATCCATTACAAAACAGCCGTTTGTTTAATCGGCCAATGTCAGCTGCCTGGTGGGCAGATGTCACGGCTGTTAATGATGCTTCTCGTGTAATTGCTGTATATTAATGCTCCCAGAAGCCATTGCTGGCTTCGATTTTCATTTTGGTCATTGTAACAAAGAGGCTTTAATCCAGGCAAATTATCCTGACACTCTGGAGGTCATGAGGAGCTGTGTATATACAGTATAGAAGCTCAGTGTTTATTATTTTCTATTTAATCTACAGTGCTTTACATTATACATGTTTTAAAATTGAATTTAGTAAAATCCCCTGAACTGTTCCCACTGGTATTTCTATGGGTCTGTGGGTCGGTGGTAAGAACGGCCCTTTTCCAAAAGGATGGTTTTCTACCAGCCATTATTTCTAAATGGTTTTGAAATCAATTGCTCCTGCCCCACTGAGGGCAAGCAATCAAATATCCCCAGAACAAATCCGCAACGGCGAGTAGTGAGTATTTATCTAAGCCTAACCCTCTCCTTCCATTACCCTAACCCTCTCCTCCTTGCACCCTGACCCTAAGACTCCCTATAACACAGACTAACCCTTAGACTTCTTTCCCCTAGCCTAACCCTAAGACTCTCTTCCCTGCAGCCTAACCCTAAGATTCCCCTCCCCACAGCTTAACCCTAAGACTCCCTCCCTTGCAGCCTAACCCTAAGACTCCTTCTCCCAAAGCCTAACCCTAAGGCTCCCTTACCTGCAGCCTAACCCTAAGACTCTTTTC
>WWET01002502.1:69120-91008 GCA_011038615.1 Limnodynastes dumerilii
ATATATATATGGATTTAAATCTGCTAGGCTTGCCGGCGCTTCCCCGTGGGGAAGAAGATGCTTTACCGGGGCCCAGAATTTCTCTTGGCGGCCCTGTATATATATGGTCTTTCTGATTTTTATCTTTTTCTGTTAGTGTGTGATACAGTAGGTGATCTCTGATCTTTATTCTTTCCTTTTCTTTTAAATTTTGGTATCAAAAAGAAAGAACAATGTATAAAAGTTTCTTAAAACTGTTTGTAAAAGTAATTTAGGTAACCTTCAAAAAGAAAGGGGCTGATCCAGACCTACGCCGTAAATACGGCGGGTGGCAGAGTAAGAACGGCTGAAAAGCCGTTCTGCGCATGCGCCAGCCAGATGTTGGCCGGCGTAACTACGGCAACCGTAGTTATCCGTAGTAGCAGCATAGTAACGGCTGAGGGGCCGTCCCATGACGTTACTACGTAAAGCTTAGTGTAGGTAGGTGGGGGAAGTAATGAGGGAGGGAGGTGTTTTAGTAAATACGCTCCTGTCCCAGTGTATTTACCCTTGCTTATGCCTGCTTACTTTCGGGTAGCCTTCAGCTGGCGTAAGCGAGGGTAAATACACTGGGACAGGGGGAGTGTTGGGGGGAGTGCACACCGATACAATGTGCATTAGTACGCACAGCGCATCGGCGTAGGTCTGGATCAGGCCCAAAGTCTCTTAATTAGATGATCCATACATCTCCAGGATGTTCATCATATATGAGAAGGAGATATAGACAAACATTTGTAAATATTTGCATTTGATTTAAAAATAATTTTTTAAAGTGATAAACACAATAGAAATACTTAGAAACAATGGGGTAGATTCAGACCCCCACATGGGTCAAATGAAGTGAAATGAAATTAATTAATTGTATTCTTTGCATACAGGGATATATCTTTGAATTGCTTACTGCACACAGATACTGACCAGCTTTACTATCACACTGTTATTTACACTTGGGATAGGAAACATCACCTCTCAACTCTAATACTGTTTGCAACAGATGAAATATGACTCCCCTGAAGTCAACATGGTTTAGCCAAGGTGTAACTAATTTCATGCACTTAACAAGGTCTGGATCCAGCCCTTTGATCTCTTAAGAGCTATTCAACCAGCCGTTCGTAATGAGATAAGTAAGAAGGGGCATGCTAGGAAATGTTAAGAAGGAAGTTAAGAAGAGGGCGTGAGGAGGCATTTAAATGGGGCAAACAGGACGCAGTTTGCTTAGTATGTGTGTTCTTAAGCAACTTAAAAGATACAAACCCACGAGAAGATAAGGCTGCCTTTGGCATTCTTAATTTAGTTAAGAACAGCAGAAATGAGGGTGTGTCAAAGGAGTCACTATGCGTATAATTGCGAACCCATTCATTTTTATCTCCCTTCTTAACTGTAAATACTGTCCAATAACATGATGCCTAATAAATTTTGCAAATAGTGTAAATAGTGTAGTGTCATTTTGTAAATAGTTCATCTGAAAAATCAAAATCCTCATTAAAAATGATGCCAATCACAAAGAAGTTTTATAATTACAGACCAGATTCAGACTCCTGCACGCTTTCCGTGCGTGCGGGGGTCTGTAATTACGCGACACAAAGAGGAGTGCACACCGCCTTTCCCCCCCTGCCATAAGCCTGCATTAACTCAAACGTGCGGATCAGCGGTCTGAACGACTGCTGATCCGCTACAGTGTGGGAGCTCCCTCCCACACTGTACACATACGCTTTAGCGGGCAGAAGGGAAGCACAGCCTATTTCCTTGGAAATGAGCTCGGACGGAACAACCTTGCGTGCGTAAGTGACCTGCCGTTATTAAGTCTGAATACGGTCCTACATTTGTAAGTAGAAAAGTTAGTATATGGGAGGGAAAGTACACCAGAGAATTGTATGTGTGTTAGGTCCAGGCAGACATTTATGTTAAGATGTAAGGGGGAAGGAGTGTATGAGGTGTAGGACTGAGGAATTAAGTATACCTTCTGTACTGGTAGGAGGGGCAGAGGGCAAAAAGGCCACAAAAGTGGTACTCCAAATTTTCCTTGACTTGTAGCCAGAGCAATCATGTCCCCATAAAGATTTTATATTCTTCATCTGAAGAAATCATTATATATGCTTTCTAAGATTCTTTTCTTATGGTGAAGGGAAGGGTTAGTCCATCTAATTGTTATACCAGTTGATTTAAAATTTATAGATAATTCCTTCTTTTTAAGATAAAAACATTTAAATTTGTGTATTTTTTACAACTTGCACTTAAATCCACTTATTGTAACCAGTTCACATTGCACACTATAAATAAAGAATGATGCATAATGCTAATTGTTGATTATGAAAAAGGCAACTTTTATATTACTTGTGCCTGATCCTGATTTTAGATCTGCTGGTAACATTGGGCCTGATCCAGACCTACGCCCGGCGTCGCTAGGATGTTGGGCGTAAGCATAAGATCGGCTGAAAAGCCAATCTGCGCATGCGTCGGGCAGATGTTGCCCGACGTCACTACGGCAACGCCCGATCATGGATTGGGCGTCCGTAGGGACGCTGGAGGGGGCGTCCCCCAGTGTCCCTACGTTCAGGTTAGTGTAGGTGGGTGGGGGGAACTAGTTTAATGAGGGTGGGAGGGCAGGCGGGCTAGGCGGCCATACGCTCCTGTGCGAACGTATGGCCCCTTCCTTACGCCAGCTGAAGTTAGGGTAGCCTTCAGTTGGCGTAAGGAAGGGGCCATATACCCACACAGGGGGAGTGTCGGGGTAAGTGAACGCCGATACGCTGTGCTTTAGTAAGCTCAGCGCATCGGCGTAGGTCTGGATCAGGCACATTGCTTCTGACTGTTTATGTATGTTCAAAAATGAATTATTTGGAAATATAATATATTTTGGGATCTGCTGCATCCAAGTGGTCAGAGGGTGACATTGCTTCTGTATGTTTGTGTATGGGAAGTGCTACCTGTTTATCACTGTGTATCTAGCACAGAAATATGTGGCTGAATCAACCACAGTCAGGCTATTTATCTGCAGATAGGCTGTAGTGATGGAATTGTCTGTGGAGAGTGTGACTCTTCCCTGGAATGTTGATGAATATATTGTGTCTCCATTGTTAGGGTTTATACGTCCAATCCACATCAATCCTTTCCCTGGAACCTGTTGAACCCAGTGCATACTGTAGCTGGTGAATGTGTATCCAGATGCTTTACAGGGAATCTTTGCACTCTCCCCTGGCTTTTTGATTTCAGATGATGGCTGAATAAGTTGTATTTGTGACATGACTCCTGTAAGTGAGAAATCACAGTATCATTTATGAGAAACAGATGTTATCCAAAAGATCCTAAATTTATTTACCAAAATCATTTACCCTGACTTACCAAGTAATGGTGATAGGCACAGGACACAACAAAATAGAAACATGTTTGCTGTAGGACTATGCACAGAACAGGACTCCAAGTCACTGTAACTTCTGTCTTTTGTTTGGAGCTTTTCTAGCTGAAGAAATTTGCATGAGGAGCACAAGTCTATAAGAAGCTGCTTTGGTACAAGTAAGTTAGTGTGACAGCTCAGTACTTCTGAGGACTGATCTTACTGTATGCAGAAAATGACATCTTAGTGGTGGGTTGCTGCTTATTCTACTCAGAGTGTATTTCTTCTTTTAAGGAATTGATTTGATTATAAATAAAAAAAAACTAAGAAATCTAAAATGCAAACTTGTACGGCTGCTGTCATTACTCCTCGCAGCCTCTGCCTACATTCATTTGTTTGTATGTTGCAAACACATGCACTTTTTCTGTACGCTCCAAACAGAGTTGCAAAGTTGCGGCTCTGGATAGGGCACAAGCAATTGCGCATCCTCTGTCTAAAGCTGGCCATACACTAGAGCAATTATTCTAAGAAAAGAAAGGGGGGGGGGATAGGCGCTGGTGTATATTCCTATGGGTGTTGGTAATGAACTATATACACTAATGGAACAGAATCTAATGGGGCAGTCAAAAAAACAAGTAAAAAAAACCCCAGAAACTCTGCAGTCTAAGTTACAACAGAAGTGTCTATACCGGGATAAGAAGAACCCGCTGTTGGTCCGGAGGTAACGGGAGACGCTCTGATGTACAAGTCCCGGGGTAAAGTGCTCCGCTGTTTGCCGCCGTCCGTCCCAGCTGATCTCCTCTCTTAGGTAATTGACGCTCTGTGATGCTGCTTCCTGTCAACGCATTTTGGGCTAGGACCAGCCCTTTCTCAAGACGTATGCAGCATATACTTGATCCATTCCTTTATATCCACAGGTTTCTACAGTGGACCTATCGGACACTATCTACTTCATTTAACAACACCAAAAATGTTTTTGTTTTTTTAAATAAATTCTGTACAAATACAATAAAACAATGATACACAGCCTCAAAATAATTCTCAGGGCTATTAGTCCCATAAATTAAAAGCATAACATTCTCCATATCGAGTGAATCCTTATACCTTCTACATTATGTAAACATGCCAAAATAGACGACAGGACAACAGGCAAATACATACAATCATAACATAAATATATGGATGCCTAAAATCCTAAAATACATAAGTTAATAAAACAGGATACCACTATAAATAAACAGATCTATACAATAATATTATAACCTCTGTAAATAGTTACACCATAAAAAAATACCATGATCATATCGATATTGCTATCGTGGAGGTAAAAGAGGTACATTGTATATGAATAGCCATATTTATATAAGCTACAGGGTTCATTACCTGAACAAATACCTAAAATTCTAAAATTCTACAAATCCCCAGTTAATGAAACAGGATACCACTATATAAATAAAATGTGGTTAGGAACTCTATACAAAATGACTCCAAAAAATTATATATATACCATAATGGTTGATTTTGCTATCGTAGAGGTAAAAAATATATATTAAAATGGAGTACTAATAGTTACTCACTGGAATTGGTTGTTATATATACAATAAAATAAAGAAGTATATTTAACAATATCACCATATAACAGATATAAATCAGGGAGAAATGATGTGCCAACTTCCTCCCGTAATGCAAAATGAAATATACCATCCCTAATACATATAATTCATATATTATATATTTAGAATATTGCGGATACCTTATCTAATCTAGCATGCTAGTATAGCCAATACTGACAATACAATAGGATAAAGATGGCGCTCCTCTATAAAAAAGTATAGCCAATACTGACAAAAAGAAAGAGTCCTAATAACCACTATACCCCATAAGACCCAATGTATACCCTCATATCCACTCTTATAACTGTTCAAACATAATACATAAAACATAAGATATAAAATATAATGTATAACCAAACATATCCAGGGGGAGGGAGGGGGGGAAGGGTAGATGTATGTAGAGGAAAATGGGTATGGTACAATTTCCAATTTGCATGCTAATTCAGCAAGGAACAGCAAAAAGGGGAGGGTTACACAGCATGTGTATATGGTCATGACGTACTAGAAGGATTGGACAGCACTGGTCAGTCCCATTAATCCCTATATTCCCTAAAACCCAATGTAATACCACCATATCAACCCCTTACAATACGCATAATAACAATAACTACATGAGGAAACAATGTATATGAATGTGTATTGGGTGGGACACCTATTGAGATGTCCCTACTTCTACCCTTAGGACCTTACGTCATAACCCAAGTAGTAAACAACATAATTGGAGCGAAAAAAGACGAATACCCTATTTAACCTAAACCGGGTAGCCAAGGGCTAGTAGTTGGTAAACCAAAAGTGCTATAATATATAATTATTGTATTACAATAAAAATACCCTAATAAGGGAAAGTGACTATGGGGTAGATCCAGAACTACGTTTGCCGTACGTTTATTCGCGTAGCGTATTTTCGTGCACGTAAATTCGTTACACTCCCCTCGGCACACCCCTTGAACTTACGTATTTTGTCAAGATACGCTTTCCAAACCTTACCTTAACTTTTTCCAACGTAACAGCAGTGATACGCACACGTACGTATGGGCTGAACGAATTTACGCAGCTAAGCACGCCCATACTGTACACTTTAAATACCACCCCCCGCCTACTTCACGTATTTCACACGTATTTTGGACGCACGTAAAATTGGCACGCCCACACGTAAGTATTTACGTGACACATACGTGAATGGCCCATACGTTCACAATTACGCTACGTTACAGAGCGTATTTTCTATGGTGCGCATGCGCAGTACTTATTAAAGGGCGATTTTACGTCTCCGCCACGCATAAATTCGCTCCGAAGCGTTGTTCTGGATCAGGCGCAATGTCTCTAATACAAATGGAAAGTGCTCCGTGCGATATACTATTATATATATACATGACTGTGACCTATTCTCTTACATGAATGGCCACAAGTGAATTAAAAGTGCTACTTATAATATCAATTTAATGAGAAAAAAGGTGAGAATAAAATTAATCACATAACCTCACGTAACGGAAAACATGAAAATTCCAAAGTGACTATGGGGCAGATGCAGAACTACGCATTTCCGCGAATTTACGTGTGGCGGAGACATAAATTCGCAGATTTGTATGCACTGCGCATGCGCACCGCAGAAAATACGCACATTCACGTAGCGTATTTTCAAACGTATGGGTAATTCACGTATTGCTAACGTAAATACTTACGTGTGGGCGTGCCAAATTTACGTTAGTGACCAATACGTGCGTTTTACGTGAAGTAGGCGGGGGGTGGTATTTAAAGTGTACAGTATGGGCGTGCTAAGCTGCGTACGTTCGCGTAGTCTGTACGCCCGTTAGCGGACGTATTCTGTTACGTTAGGAAAAGTTAAGGTAGGGTTTGGGTTGCGTAATTTGAGAAAATACGTCCGTGCAAGGGGTGTGCCGTGGGGAGTGTAGCGACCTTACGTGTACGAAAATACGCACCGCTAAAATACGTACGCACACACGTAGTTCTGGATCTACCCCTATGTGCTTTATCAACCATAAAAATCAGGCCTAGAAGTGAAACAGACCAAAATAAAGTGAATCAGACTAAGATAAACAATAATAAAGTGCTTGATTAGTGCCATGATAAAACCTAATTACGGGACATATTGTATATGGAAGAACCGAAGGGATAAAGGAAGAAATGAAGGAGTCACCTATGGTCAGACCACCCTGGTCATGCCCAAAGCCGCCCGAACTTGGAAGTGAAGCAGGGTTGGGCTTGGCCAGTACCGGGATGGGTGACCCCCCGTGAATACCAAGTACCGTAAGTGGTCACCCACAAACACTCATGTTTGATTTATAGCGGTGTGAACAGTCGCAGACTGATCACACCGCTGCAGACCCATCACACACCCTCTGGAGAGAGAGATTGATAGGATGCCACATCTATGGAGGAGGAGAAGAGACATCATCACCAGCCCCTGGTTCAGTGCATGGGGCCTGATTCAGAGCTACGATGTTACACTGAGCGCTGTAGCGCTCAGCGTAACATCGCTGCTCTGGCCCGACACTCCCCCTTGTAGGAGCATATTAACTCTCCCTTACGCCGGCTAAAGGCTAAACTAACTTCAGCTGGCGTAAGGGAGAGTTGATACGCTGGGACGGCGGCGTTAGTACGTTAACGCTGCCCTCCCAGCCTCATTACCCTCCCCCCGCCCCACTACACTAACTTCAGCATAGGGACGCTGGGGGACGTCCCCTCCAGCGTCCCTACGCGCTACTATGGACGCCCGATCTACGATTGGGCGTTTCCATAGTGACGCCGGGCAACATCTGCCCGGCGCATGCACATTACGCTTACAGCTGCCGTACTAGCGACGGCGGCCGTAGCTCTGGATCAGGCCCATGGTGCACATCCCTAGACACATACGTGTGTTTAATGTGCTTCTGGACCTTGACTCCCTGTCTGACCAGGAGGTTGCGCAAATGTTTAGGCACAATTGTGCTAACCTTCTGGGAATTTATGAGCAGGTGAGGAGGTATTTGAACCCAGCAGCAGCTATGTCTCATGCATTGTCTGGGATGCAAATATTATTGTGTGTCCTCCACTTTCTTGCTACCGGATCATTCCAGGCAGTGACTGGGAGAGTGGTTGGGCTTTCACAGGCCAGTTTTTCACGTCACTTGACTCATGTTAAGTGCACTCAAAAAACTTGTGCCCACATATATTTGCTTCCCCAGCCAGGAGTCACATTGGTGAGACCTGAATCAAGCATTTTATGGCATCTCAGAATTCCCCAATGTCCTGGGTGCTATAGATTGCACTCATATCCCGCTGAGACCACCTAAACCATGCGCCCAGGTGTATGTCAATAGACATCACTACCATTCCCTGAATGTTCAGGTGGTCTGTGATGCTAAACAGAAAAAATTGAGTGTATTTGTTGGCTTTCCTGGGTCATGCCATGATTCCTATACTCTGAGGCGATCATCCTTATTTGCCAAATTTGAGCAGGCACTAATGCCAACAGGATGGCTGCTGGGTAAGTATACATTTTACTATGTAACTCTGTAATAGTGCATTATTATGTTAAACTAGTGCTAATGACAACTTACTATGTTTAACTCCTTAGGGGATTCAGGATATGGGTGTTGCTCCTGGCTGATAACACCTATATTGAATCCACAAACTCCTGGCCAACACAATTACAATCAGGCACACATAGGGCCAGATCCAGAGCTACGCTGGGCCGCTGACCGTAATTACGGCCAGCATAGCTCTGGCGCACTCCCTCGACACTCCCCCTGTGGCCCGTGTAATTACCCACTGTTATGCCGGCTGAAGGCTACCTTCTAACTTCCCTCCCTCCCCCCACCTACCTTCCGTAACTACAATGTAGTTACGGCGCTGCATGCCCCTTCGTCCGTAACTATGTTGTAGTTACAAATGCCAGATTCAAGGAGGCGCATGCGCAGAATGGCAAATATGCCATTCTTATGCATATGGTAGCCGTAACCACGCCGGCGGCCGTAGCCCTGGATCTGGCCCATAGCCACTAGAGGAGTGATAGAACGTACCTTTGGGCTTTTAAATCTGGCGGTGTGTTGCTTTATATGACTGAAATGGTTTCAGATATTGTGCTTGTTTGTTGTCTCCTGCATAATGTAGCCCTAAACCAACAATCCCCCGACATTACTGCAGTTGAGGAGCAAGAACAAGGTGGCCATTTACCATCTGGAGATGTGGGTTCTACTGAGGATGAGAGGCAAGTCCGAACCAATCTAATTGAGAGCAGGTTTTCATGTAAGTTCTTTGGGCCTGATCCTGAACTACGCCGATGCGCTGTGCTTACTAAAGCACAATGTATCGGCGTTCACTTACCCTGGCACTCCCCCTATGCGGGCGTATGGCCCCTTCCTTACGCCGGCTGAAGGCTACCCTAACTAAGGAAGGGGGCATACGCTCACACAGGAGTGTCTGGCCGCCTAGCCCGCCCTCCCACCCTCATTTAACTAACTCCCCCCGCCCACCTACACTAACCTGTACGCACTGCTACGGACGCGCTTAGCCTGCCCTCCCACCCTCATTTAACTACCTCCCCCCGCCCACCAACACTAACCTGAACGTAGGGACGCTGGAGGACGTTCCCTCCAGCGTCCCTACGGCGCTGCTACGGACGCCCGATCCATCGGCTGAAAAGCCGATCTTTCGCTTACGCCCGCCACCCTAGCGACGGTGGGCGTTCTTCTGGATCAGGCCCTTTTGTTACTAATAAATGTCATATTTATAACAATGACAAGCATATTGTATTAAAAATGTACATATTGTATACCCAATATGCAAATATTATGCAAATGTAAATGTTTAAATGACTAACTTATGGCCATGCATATATTGTGTTTGTATTAAACACATTAGCAATTTAAGAATGGCAGTGTAATTAATTTCAAGCAACTATGTGCTCCAAAATATCATATGTTACTTATTTGTATACAGTGTTGAGCCTGTTTCATCTTAACCCTGTAGAACCTGTCATAATGTTTGTATACAATAAAGTAGAACATATGTTAATAATGATGAAACATTCAAAGAACATCATTGTGAATTTCCCCAAAAAATTAATTTTAACCAATGCAATCATGGTAAAGATGAACATCATTTTAGTGATGAAATGGAACAATAAAGATACAAGATGTAACCAGCGAAATCTTTGTTTTAGCCCCAGAGTCCTGCCTATTTATTGTGACGCTGGGAATGGCGAGTTGCTATTGTGGCATGGCATTCCCCGCCTCCCCCAGTGCGTGGTCTATGCCTGGGCGGAGTATTGTGTGCAGAACTACCAGGTGTGGTTATGATGATGAAGTTGAATGTTGGTTTTGGAAAGCTATATTTGAACTTAATTGGGCAGAGATGTGCAATAACTGAGTAAGCAGCTCCCTGCGCATGTTATTGGAAGATTCAACAGCATTGGTATTTTGTGATATATTAACGTTTAGGATTTCCAAGGCAGAGGCTACGCGGTTCAACCCACGGTTGCTGAAAACT
Organism: Limnodynastes dumerilii; assembly: GCA_011038615.1. NCBI lineage: Eukaryota > Metazoa > Chordata > Amphibia > Anura > Limnodynastidae > Limnodynastes > Limnodynastes dumerilii. Next base: position 79,576 of record WWET01002502.1, read on the forward strand.
GTTTGTCGTCTCATTTGGTTGAGGATACGTCACATGGTGTGCCTATTGTTATTTGATATTACGGACTGATGTCTCTCCAGACGTTGTATGCAGTCGGCCATGGTTTGCAGTATGCTTTGTGAACTAGATGGTGATGGTGCATTTTGTGCTTGGGTTGGTGGCTGTGGTGTAGGGTCCTGAGTTGGTGTGTCAATCTCCTCCATCTGTAGTGTTACATATTCAATGTTTTCATCCCCAATAGGTGTTTGAACAGTGGTAACTGGGGCAGTGGGGCAGTGCTTTGTGGTTGCGAGGGACCTAAAATTTTAAACATTACGATTAGTATTAACAAACAAGATGAATTTAATTATTCTGCATGTATTATTTATGACTATAACAACTTAATCTTTAGGTAACTACATAACAAATAATATTGAAGATAAGGACATAATTTGCAACATCCTTTTGGAAACATTAATTTAGTTACAATACTTGATGTTTTTGAAAACGATGGTCATGAAATATTTTTTCATCCTGACAAGCAGATTCAATTCTATAGGCCTTTACAGCTATGCACATGTTAGCCTTGTAAACAGTATTTTTAAAGTGATTTTTCTATTTTAGTATTTGTTTCAAAATACAGGAATACAAGCATCAAGAATACCAAGATCATGAAACACAACCAAAGCAGATGACGGTCGCTTACCAGCTATTTCGTCATCTGATGAAAATATCCCTGCGGGTGGAGTACTAATCTTCTCTGGTGTTGAGGGCATTGTTGTGTCATGAGCTACATGAAACATTAAAAAAATATATATATATATGGTCAACAAACAGTGTACAGTAATTCAAACAATGGACTGAAATGACATCTCTAAAACATGGGACCTATGAAAGACTATAAAAATATCTTTAAGTGTTGGTGTGTCCCTGAAGGGCCTCCTCCATAAAGATGGACCTCATCCTCTTCTCGTAAGAAGAAAACTTAAATTGTTTGGATGGTCTACCACCTGTTTTTTTTGCTGCCTCTCGCTCTGCAATAATTTTATCATGTAATTTTATTTATCTGCATGTATGCTCCGAACGATTATGCATGCTGACAGCATTAACAGCGGAAACTATGTCTTTCCACAATTGACTCTTGCGGGCATATGTGGTGGTGACGGCATTGTCACCCAGGACATCATCATATACGTCCATTATACCCTCCACAAGGGCACAATTCTCTTCAAACGAAAATCTAACATTTCTGCCAGACTTGTTTTTTTTTGGGAGGTGTAGCCTGAACATTATCACTGTCCCCTGAGTCAGCATTAAGGTGCCTTTGTGCCATTTTTCTAGACATTCTATAGAAAAGACAATCAACATATTTTATTAGTAACATCTATTATTTGTAAATTTGTACCTTTATACATCTATAAACTGCTTATGCCATGGTTTTAGACTTGACTGTTTAGATTTTTGTGAGTAATCAATACAAATTATTATTAACAACACTTGAGCAAAGAAAAAGACCTATAGTTCATATACATCAGGTTGGTGTGTGTATGTGTGTATAAACACAGCACGCACACCTACAAGGAGTAGTGTGTGACTGTTGTGTGTAACCATGCGAACACACACACACAGTGATAATACCAATAACGTTGAAAATAATAGCAAACATATATAAATAGAGCCACTGATGCCATTCAGTATGAGCGACAAAAAAGAGAGAGAGAAGGGACAGAGAGTGATTGACCGTCAGTGCTAATCACAATTAATATCAAACGATGATATATCCTAATGGAAAGGGAGTGAGAATTAGATGTAAAAAACACGAAAAGGTCAATGCAGTAATGGAGGAAATAGTTGAGACGAGTAATCCGGAAAAGAGATACAAAAAAGAATAAGAAGGGATGTATATGAATGTGTTTCTCGCTAAAATTGATTGAGTTCTATGGACTCATTAAGACCCCGAGGATTAAGGGTATCCAATTGATAAATCCAAAAGGATTCTCTCCTACAAAGTGACAGAAAATGTGGCATGAGAACGAATGCATCACATTTCCTCTCAGAATGTTACGGCAGTGTTCCATGAATCGGATGCGGATGATTTTTAAAAAAGCTAGGAATATTGTGAACCATTTGGTCCGCAGCCATTTTTGCACCAAGAACCCTCTTCTCAAAAGGGAGGAATGTCTTACTTGGCTACCCCCTAAACCCAAAGGTTTCTACCACTGCCATCACTCTAAATGTACCACCTTCTCATTCATGGAGAGGAACAATGCCTCTCATTTCACCTCTTCTGTTACGGGGGAATCTTTCCCTCTTAAATCTTTTTTGAACTGCAAATCCAACTATATCATCTATCTTCTATCATGTAAATGCGGCATGAAATATGGCAGCAGAATCATTCGCACCCTTAGCATCTGATTCATGGAACACCACCGTAACATTCTGAGAGGAAATGTGATGCATTCGGTCTCACGCTACATTAAATATTGTCATGAAGGAGATATATCTCTCATTTCAATTCAAGCCATTGAATTAATCACTCCCTCTATTAGGCGGGGTGACCATTTTCTGTCACTTTGTAGGAGAGAATCCTTTTGGATTTATCAGTTGGATACCCTTAACCCTCGGGGTCTTAATGAGTCCATAGAACTCAATCAATTTTAGCGAGAAACACATTCATACACATCCCTTCTTATTCATTTGGAACTCTTTTCTGGGTTACTCTTGTTTCAACTATTTCCTCCATTACTGCATTGACCTTTTTGTGTTTTATACATCCATTTCTCACTCCCTTTCCATTAGGATATATCATCGTTTGATATTAATTGTGATTAGCACTGACGGTCAATCACTCTCTGTCCCTTCTCTCCCTCTTTTTTTGTCGCTCATACTGAATGGCATCAGTGGCTCTATTTATATATGTTTGCTATTATTTTCAATGTTTATTTTTTTTATTATTATTATTTATTTTCATTTATATTTATCTATTTACCTTTATCTTTATTTTCATTTATATATCTTTTTATTCTCATTTGCTCCATTTTTATTTATTTATTTATTTTATTCTTAGTTATATTCAATCAAATTTCACTTGTTGCCCCTCCCTTTCGTTGCATTACCAGCACAGAGCTGGTTATATTGTGATTATTCTTATTTTACATTCATTTACTTTTTATTTTTATTTTCATTTTTATTCACCATTTTTCATTGATTTGATATTTCTATCCTTATTAGTATTTGTATTTTTATTCATTTATCTTTATTGCTGAATCATACTATTGGTTAGCCTAATGATTATATATTCATACCATCTAATTCTGCACCAACACCCTTTTTATGTTTGTTTTGATGTCCACATCATTTGGGGCTTCATAAGTATTTTAATTTTATTTTATTTCCACATTTATTGTTATTTTCATTTTTAAACTTTATACCATTTTGATGTGTATTTGGGAGGATACATATGACTTCTAATGCATCCCAAATATGCAGTGCTTTTTTTGTAAAAAAAATAAATAAAAAGGTGCAGGAACTCACCCCTCATCAGCCCTTATTGCCACTCCCTATAATTTTTCAGCCCTTATTGTAGCCCCCTTTTTGAGCCTCCCTATAATTTTTCAGTCCTTATTACAACCCCATTTAAATTTTTTATAATTGTTCCCTTTGTAATGTCAAGCCTCCATGTCTGCCCCTTGTAATGTCCAGCTTCCAAGTCTGCCCCTTGTAACGTAAAGCCTCCATTGTCTGCCCCTTATATCCAGCCTCCATTGTCTGCCCCTTATGACCAGCCTCCATTGTCTGCCCCATCAAATGTCCAGTATCACATACTGTGGCAGACGCCGCGCTTACCTGCTCCCTGGCTCCCCATCGGCGTCTCTCTCCCGGGCGTGCTGGTGCTGCTTCCCGTCGGAGGCTATCACTGAAACAGTGACAGCCTCTCTCTCTACTCACCAATCCTGCTGCGACGTCCTCCACATGGACTCTGGCACCAAACACCGTGGCGCACCGGTCCATGGGCGCCGCCATCTTGGGTCACGTGCTGCCGCTCCACCAATGATTGACATCCGCTGCAGTCCTCCAGCCAATGGGCGCACAGGGCGCCCTATTTAAACACTGCTAGTTCTGTCATTCAGTGCCAGAACAACTAGTCTCCTAGATCCCTGGTTCTCCTGTGGTTCTGCTGACTCCTAGTCCAGAATCCTGCCTTGCTGACTCCAGTCCTGTACCTTGCTGACTCCAGTCCGGTGCCTTGCTGACTCCAGTCCTGTGCCTTGCTGACTCCAGTCCAGTGCCTTGCTGACTCCAGTCCCGTGCCTTTCTTACCACAGTTCCTACATCATCATCCTCACCTGATTCCTGTTCCTGATTCCCAGACTGTACTACTTGCTGACTCCAGTCCAGTGCCTTGCTGACTCCAGTCCAGTGCCTTGCTGACTCCAGTCCAGTGCCTTGCTGACTCCAGTCCTGTGCCTTGCTGACTCCAGTCCGGAGCCTTGCTGACTCCAGTCCTGTGCCTTGCTGACTCCAGTCCGGTGCACAAACTTTCTACATCATTATCCTCACCGGATTCCTGTTCGTTATTCACAGACTGCACTACCTCTGTGCACGCAAGTGCCGTACCATCTACCAAGTCCTCTAAAGACTGTTTCATCCTCACCACTGCCGTACTTTACTGTATGCACCAATCGTATATTAAACCAGCCAGTTTCCATTTTACACCTGCTCAGCTGTCTTACTCCCCGAAACCCGGGACCGATCCCACTAACCCCTTGAACGTGACATCCAGCCACCATGTCTGCCCCTTATATCCAGCCTCCATTGTCTGCCCCTTATATCCAGCCTCCATTGTCTGCCCCTTATGTCCAGCCTCCATTGTCTGCCCTTATATCCAACCTCCATTGTCTGCCCCTTATGACCAGCCTCCATTGTCTGCCCCATTAAATGTCCAGCCTCCATTGTCTGCCCTTATATCCAGCCTCCAATTTTCTGCCCTTATATCCAGCCTCCATTGTCTGCCCTTATATCCAGCCTCCATTGTCTGCCCTTATATCCAGCCTCCATTGTCTGCCCCTTATGATCAGCTTCTGTTACTTACTTTTAATGTCTCTTCCTCCGCGGTGCATCTACTCTCCGGCGCTCCCTCTCTGTCTTGGTCACGAGGTGTGGTGTAATACAGGGATACAGCAATCAGTTGCTAGAATGGCAGTGACCGCATAGGTTCGGTCATTGCCATTCGTAGTAACAGTTTTGGTCCTACAGGGCTCCCGTAGGAGCCCTGTATTACCTGTACTGCACTGTTAAAAGCCCTGCCACATATAAAGCAACTTTGTCCCAAGAGTCTGATTTCTCGGGACAAGTTGTAAGTCGAACAGGACAGCAGGATAGTCCCCCGAAAGCGGGACTGTCCCACTGTACTGAAAAAGGTTGCCGGAACGCTGTTCCGGTGCGTCCAACGACAGAAAAAGCCCTACAAATATGCTTTAGGTTATTTTAGCTATCTCTTAGTATTAGGATGACATCACATTACAAATGGAACAAAACTACCTCCGAATTGTTCCTAATTATTCCTGACTATTAACCCATGGTCTGTTCCGGACCAATTTATATAACCTGCTCTAATCAATCATCTCACTCTTTGAGAAAACCGTATTGAGGAGAAACGCGTCACAGGAGCGTTACTTAGAGTCCGAGTGCCTATTTGATAACCAGACTATCAGACTGTCGATTTCTATCCATTTGAGATCCACACTAATTGTGATTTTTGGCTGTGTTCACTCCATCCATCAGAGCGCCAATTACTAATCCCGATGGATGATTACTTTATATCTATTCATCTGCAACATGTGTTGCTAACCGACCGACAGACGCATATACCCATTCAAACTACCGACGGCACATGCTATATGAATTCCGGGTGTTGGAGCACCTTCGGGATCTCATGCTAAACACCACAGCAGCCGACTGACCCGGGCTCTGGAGATCATTTATTATCTGCAATTATTTACGACACCGGCACTGATATCCATCTGAACTACCGACGGCATATGCTGATTATATTCCGGTAGTTGAAGCACCATCAGGAGCTCATGCTTAACACCACAGCAGCTGCCTGATTTGGAACTGTGAGACTACCAACTGCCTGTAATTATCCATAACTCCGGTATCGTGAGTGCATGCCATTAACAGTTAACTTTATTGTAGAGGTATTATCCTCAAAGATTTTCTGTATCCTGGTTCCTCTGTATATCTCTTCATAATTAACTACAATATCACATACCCAGCGTGGATTTTTACTAGCATATTTTGCTACAAAGGAGGATTTTTTAACAAACCTTCACACTCTGGTTACCTATATACAGGGGTGGCCCTAGGGTTTGCGGGGCCCTAGGCAAAGCCCCCCCCTGACCCCACCCCTCCTCCGCAAAAAAAAATAAAATTGTTTTTTTTCTTTTTTCGCCAGGCTTGCACTTGTGCAGTAAAGGGCCGCGGCAGCAAGTACAGTGCTGCCAGGTTCATCATCCTGGCGGCACTGTACTGGTTGCAGGCGGCCCCGTGCGGGGCCTTCACTTCCCGGAGACTGTGTAATCACATACACAGTGCTTGGACTCCTGCGTTCAATGGCGCTGTGTTGCCATAGCAACCTCTGCCTATATATAAGACATTTGCAACATTTCTGGGGCCCTTGATTGACAGCACTCGTTCTCTATACCCTATTACATGTTATACAGCTTTTATTGACTTGTATATGTTTATTGTCTAATTGTGATATTTTGCTGCAACTACAGTGGCTTTTTAATTGCAATAAACCTTTTGTCCTTTATAGCGCTCCCATTCCCTTCTGTTATCTCTTTACTTTATGGGGAAGTAGCAATCCCCCAGTGAGCTGCATTAGGATCCACAAGGATTTATTTATTATGGGAGTACTTCCTCCCTATTCTTTCTTATTTCTATTTTACACCCACACACACATTTTATTATCTAATATAATACACACTATGCTTTTGCATTGATTTTATGCATATTCATAAAAATGTATGTTTATAAACTTCATATATTTTGGTACCTGCTGCACCCAAGTGGTCAGGGGGTGACATTGCTTTTGAATATTTTTGTGTGGGATGCATCATTCTTTTGCCACTGTGCCTCTTACACAGAAATATGTGGCTGAATCATCCACAGTCAGACCGGTTATCTGCAGATAGGCTGTAGCGATGGAAATATCTCTGGAGAATGTGACTTTTCCCTGGAATAATGATGAATAAACTGTTTCTCCGTTTTTAGGGCAAATATACCCCATCCATGTTAGGCTTTTGCCTGTAACCTGTTGAACCCAGTGAATGCAATGGTCAGTGAAGGTGTATCCGGATACTACACAGGGAAGTTTTGCAATCTCACTCGGCTTTTTTATTTCCGATAATGGCTGAGTAAATTGTATTTGTGACATGACTCCTGTAATTGAGAAATCATGTATTAGAGATAAATAAAAGCAGAAAGGAATCCGGTGTTATTTACTATTTCTAGTTACTTACCACATACTGAGGAAAGAGACAGTAAACAACAAAGTAACAACATGTTTTATGATTTGCTCTAGACCTGAGCTCAGAACACAACTCACTGTTACTGTTACCTCACAGTGCACAGGGAGCAGCTTTTCTATCTGCCTATCAGAGACAGAATTTGCATGAGGTGCACAAGGATATAAAAGTGGCGAAACTTATTGGATCCAGACTAAAGGTCAGACTCTGTACTTTTGCAGCCAACGCAGCCTCAAATGTATTGAATTTGAAACAGAGAAACATAGGAAGTGACGGCAGATAAAAGCCACATGGCCCATCCAGACTGCCCAGTTGTTTTTTTTAAAACTATACTGACCCTAGACCGTATTTACTCTCAATTTAGTTTGTGATTTAGGATATACTTATATTTATCCCAAGCATGTTTAAACTGTTCTACTGTGTTAGCCTCAGTCACCTCAGATTGCAGGCTTTTCCGCTTAAGTTTCCCGCACATTTCCTCTTAATCTACCACCCTCCAGTTTATATGTATGCCCTTGTGATCTATTACACATCTTCCTTTGAAAAATGCCACCTTCCTCTAGCCGGTCGCAACCCTTGATATATGTAACAGCTGCTATCATATCCCCCTCTGCCTTCTCTGCTCCAAGCTATACATGTTTAGTTCCTCTAGCCTTTCTTGGTATGTTTTGGACCATTTTAGTTACTCTTCTTTGCACAGTAGGAATGTGTACACCCCTCCCATGACATTCCTGCATGCATAAAGGAATGCTGTATCCTAAATTCTATGTTAAGTATTCCCAGGGTTGCCGACTATTGAAAGCTTCCCTCCGGGAGAACCCGGAGAGAAGCCATAGATTGCTGTAAGGGGGTGGGGCTTAATGTGATTTATGCAAATTGCATCATTGAGTCCCACCCCTGTCAATCACTTGTTTGATCTCTTGATGGCTTGATGACATCATCAAGTCCCACCCATCCCTAATAACTCTAGGGCAGGGGTGACCAAGCTCAGGCCTCGTGAGCTACCAACGGTTCATGTTTTCCATGTCTCCTCAGATAGTCAGAGGTGAGATAATCACTTCCAACTGTAGATCTTTTGAATTTATCAGTCAGTAATGAACACACCAACAAGGAGACCTGGAAGACATGGACCGTTGGTAGCTCACGAAGCCCAAACTTGGCCACCCCTGCTTTAGGGGTTACACTTGTGATTGTTTGGGTGTCAGGGCTTGCGGAAGATTTGCTGACTCTCACGGCCCAAATTTTGGGAGTCTCCCAGATATTCTGGAAAAGTCGTCAACCCTGAGTATTCAACATGTAACCCTCTACATGCAGAATACTGGATTGTATGTAAGAACTTAACCAACCCCATCCAAAGGGTGTCACATTATCATAGCAGAGAATATTTGTGACCTTGGATTATAAATTTAACCTTATTATATTTCATTTGGGGGGCATCAGAACCCTATTTATTCTAAACACATATATACTTATTCACATTTTCCTTTCAAATATATTGCTGTTACCACTGTACAAGTTGGATTTTCATTAGTTTTGATGTTTTAAATAATAACCATTATGTCCTAATTAGATCTGTGTACCACTAGAGGGATACTTTCTCTTTTGTTGCTTGTTATATTTATCTCTCTATATTTATTATTATTATTGAGTGTGGTCTAACAAACCTGCATAAATTTCACAATGTTGCATCCAGCATTCAGAAGATCGAGCTGCCAAACAACAGGTTTTCATGCCAATTATCACTTTGTAATTATTAATCACTTCAATTTTGTGCAATAAAAGTCATGTTCACATGAAAATGGCAATAATTTCAGGAAAATGAAGTGCTCAAGCTTTAGAAATGGAGCTGTTAGAGTGGTCTGTTGAAATTATGGGACTAGGTGTCAGAACCATGCTATATTGGTAGAGGTAGAATTCATCAACTACAACTACAAGTTCTAGGTATTGCATTTCCACTATTGTTTTCCCAAGAAGCTGAGAATCTCTGGTGTTGGCGAGTGACTTGGGAATTTGTACTCTGACACTGGTTACTTGTTTGAGCACTGTCTTTCACCACTGGTGATATGTGACTGTGGCCCTGATTCGTATTTAAGTACGTAAGGGGAATTATCCAATACTCTTGATAAGTAACATCGGTGCATGTGCACGCAACATGGTACGATTGATATCCCCTTCTGTACGGAACTTCCGTGCATGGGGCCGGCCCTTCTCTTCTGCTTGCCTATTTTCCACCAGACAGGCAGGGATAGGCATGACAATGAAGGGCTGGGGGCGGAAAGCAGCAGTTAGAGAAGTTAAAGTAGTGTTCTGGACATGTAAGTGTCCAGATCTCTACAAGAGAGAGGGCAGTGACAGGGGCATGCACTCACCTCTTCCATCCATCCATTCCACCGTCCCCTGTCAATCACTCCTGTAATCTCCAGCGTTTCAGGGGATGGACGGGGCTTGATGACATCATCAAGGCCCGCAGTAATAATAGATGGCTGGTGGGGCTTGCGGGAGCTTTGCCGACTCTCCCAGGATACCGGGAGACCTGCCCAAATTTCAAGAGGATATTCCGGGAGAGTCGGCAACCCTGCGCTACACCACTGTTAAAATAAATATTGTTTTAAAGAGCACTGCTGGTGTCTGAGTAAAACACATATGATGTTCTTGCTGTGATGTAATATATAATTATGTTTTTTCATTGATGCTTTTTGTGTACAACAAATTTAATATAAAAAAAATTGATATATTTTGGTATCTGCTGCATCCAAGTGGTCAGAGGGTGACATTGCTTCTGAATGTTTGTGTATGGGAAGTGTCATTCTTTTACCACTGTGTGACCGTCTAGCACAGAAATATGTGGCTGAATCAACCACAGTCAGGCTGGTTATCTGCAGATAGGCTGTAGTGATGGAATTGTCTGTGGAGAGTGTGAATCTTTCCTGGAATGATGGTGAATAACTTGTACCTCCATAGCTTGGACATATAGTCCCAATCCATGTTAGGCTTTTGCCTGGAACCTGTTGAACCCAGTCGATACAGTAGCTAGAACTAGTGAATTCTTATCCAGATACTTTACAGGGAATCTTCACACTCTCACTCGGCTTTTTGATTTCTGATAATGGCTGAGTTAGTTGTGCTTGTGACATGACTCCTGTAATTGAGATATCATGTATTAAAGATAAATAAAAGCAGAAAGGAATCCAGTGTTATTTACTATTTCTAGTTACTTACCACATACTGAGGAAAGAGACAGGAAGCAACAAAGTAACAACATGTTTTATGATTTGCTCTAGACCTGAGTTCAGAACACAACTCAGTCACTGTCACCTCACAGTGCACAGGGAGCAGCTTTTCTATCTGCCAATCAGAGACAGAATTTGCATGAGGTGCACAAGGCTATAAGAGGCTCTCAGGAGCCAGATTCTGTTAATGTAAGAAATCCTGACTTGTCTTCTTGTTATTAATGTTTGCTAAAAGGCAGAGAGATTTGTTACCCATGTTTGCAAATATATGATGTCAGCAGCCACTTACAAGGCTTCTCTGTGTTGGTGGTCCTAACTCTAAAACAGTTTTACAGTTAGGAATCCCATGTCTTATAGATTTGCAAATACATGCAGTCTCACCCCCAAATAAAGACACAACACATATGATACACAATGGGCCGGATCCAGGACTACGGCCGTCGGGTACGAGCAGCTGTAAGATGGTGATTGCTAGCTACTGCACAAGCATAGTAACTATGGGGCAGATCCAGAACTACGCATTTCCGCAATTTTACGCGTGGCGGAGACGTAAATTCGCAGTTACGTATGCACTGCGCATGCGCACCATAGCAAATACGCACATTCACGTAGCGTGATTGTGAACGTATGGGCCATTCATGTATGTGTCATGTAAATACTTACGTGTGGGTGTGCCAATTTTACGTTAGTCC
>WWET01002502.1:91192-105131 GCA_011038615.1 Limnodynastes dumerilii
GTATTTTGACAAACTACGTCCATGCAAGGGGTGTGCCGAGGGGAGTGTAACGAACTTACGTGTACGAAAATATGCTCCGCGAATAAACGTACGGCACACATAGTTCTGGATCTACCCCTATGTACGTCATCTACATATCGTTTCGGTATGTAGATTGGGTATATGCAGTCTTTATGCGGCCGTAGTTCTGGATCCGGCCCAATGACACCGAATTAGGGAGTTAAATTAAAACATTTGGAATACTAATTATTTAGAGCTAATGGGATTATAATTTTAATTATCAAATAGTTGAATGGCTGAAATTTGATGGGGATGACAAAGCAAGTAGCAAGTAAAGCAGTTACACAATCCAAAATATAACTACATCCAGTTTTCTCTTTTTGCATAAAATAACAAAAACACACAGAACTAAAGCTGCACTGGAAGAAACCTAAGTAGTTACACAAAATAAATAACTAGTATGCTCCTCCCAAGCAATGCATAAAACTGTAATATACAATATAAAACAACAATTGTGTTAAAAATAGCATATACTATATGTACTGTACATATAGTGCCAGGCTGGAGAGGCACCAGTCACCAAACCCCCCGCCCCCCCCCCCCGCTGCAGCGCACGGTCTGCCAAACAGTTGCTCTGTGTTCTGCCTGGCAGCTGATAGCAGGGACTTCCTGCATGCAAAGGATACTCCTTCCTTGTGACACCAGTGTCACTAGGAAGGAGAAGGAGTGTGTGCCGCGGAGGAAGGGAAGACATCTAAGGTAAGTGAATAACATCAGTGGGGAAACACTAAGAGGCTGGAGTGACACAAATGGGTAATATAGGGAAGCTGAAGAGACATACTGGGAAATACTGGGGGGATGGAGAGACATGATGGGGAACTGGGGATCTGGAGAGACATGATTTGGAATACTGGGAAGCTGGAGTGACAAGGGGCTCTAGAACTACGTCCTTTTTCGATAGACAGACGTAGTTCAATAAACAGTAGCTACTGCTTATATGCGGTCTTTTAGACCGCATATACGCAATCTATGTATCGAAACGATTTGCAGATTACGTACAATAGCAACTACGCATGCGCAGTCTTCTATGGAAGACGGACATAGTTCTGGATCCGGGCCAAGATTTGGGAATACTGGGGGACTGGACACATGAAGGTGAACCTCTTAACCCTTAGATTGCATTATTCAGTTAAAAAGCTTTGTTAAGGCCCTGTGGGGCCAAAGTATCCAACCTGAACATCCATAACAATTCTTTCTTACACAATGTCTTAAAACGAACCCCCTCCCCCCTCTTTCTGTCAAGGGGATATATTGTACTCCAAAGACCATCAGGCCCTAAGAGTAACTGTTCTATTTCTCTACATAACTTCTAGAGATGCTGGGCCGTATTCAGACTTCCGTCGGGCGATCGGGCCAAAAATATACACAAGGACGGAGCAAGTCGGACCAGGAGCCTGATCCAGAGCTACGATGTTACACTGAGCGCTGTAGCGCTCAGCGTAACATCGCTGCTCTGGCCCGACACTCCCCCTTGTAGGAGCGTATTAACTCTCACTTACGCTGGCTGAAGGCTACCCTAACTTCAGCTGGCGTAAGGGAGAGTTGATACGCTGGGACGGCGGCGTTAGTACGTTAACGCCGCCCTCCCAGCCTCATTACCCTCNCGATCGCTCAGCGTACCCTGGCTTCCCTCCCCCGACACTCCCCCTTGCCCCACCATATTAACAATTGCTTACGCCAGCTGAAGGCTACCCTAACTTCAGCCAGCATAAGCGACTGTTAATATGCTGGGACAGCGGCGTTGATATGTTAACTCCGCCCTCCCAGCCTCATTACCCTCCCTCCCCCACCCCCCTACACTAACTTCAGCGTAGGGACGCTGGGGGACGATCGGGCGTTTTCATAGTGACGCCGGGCAACATCTGCCTGGCGCATGCGCATTACAGCGACGGCGGCCGTAGCTCTGGATCAGGCCCCAGGTTACACCAACCCAAAAATCCAGTCACTCCCCTTGCTTTCTCCGGCCGGACCAAAAGTTAGACCTGCATTGACTTGCCCTAACTAACCACACTCACTTCCGACCTTATGTGTCTTGGTTGCGGATATTTGCAGCCCTATATCTGTAAGCCAATTTTCTTTCATCTAAATGCCTCCCCCCGCCCATTTCTATGCAAATCCTTTGGTGCGTATATTTCCGTTGCACTTAGATGCAGATTTTTCTCCGCCCGATTCACAAGTCCGTCCCTTAGGCATTTCCGACCTTATCCTCTATGTTGACGGCATATAAAAGTTTCTACGCATGCATGAAAAATGGAAGTCTGAATACAGCCCGCTGTGAGTATATAGTTTTTTAAGATGTTTCTCCTGTGCTTCACAAAACATCTCTTTAATGGCCTTGTTGTTCGACCTACAAATCTCACGCAACAACTACATTGTAAACATTATTAAATTTGAAGATGAACATATTTGTTTCTTAAACTATCTATATTGTTAAACTGTTTTTGCGTTCGTAATGAGGACCTACCAATCTCCATTACTTCTATCAAGATAATAGGGCAGGTGAATAACCCCTTTCAAGAAAACTCTTTGTCAACTTGTTTGCTTGGGACAAGAAGGTCTCCCAACATATGAACTTACCCTTAGTGATATTGGACCTGATTCACACCACCACACATTTTCCGTACTTGTAGGGTCTTTAAATACGCACAAGAGAGGGGAGTGAACTTTCCCTGTTACTCCTCTCTCTCGTGCCTAATAAGGCAGCCTTAAGTCACACTTACGGATCAGCAGTCCGTCCAACCACTGATCCGGGCATAAGTGGGTGTTACATGCTTCCACAGTTCACCTTAGCGGAGGGGAAGCACTGCCCAATTGTTCTCAATTACCTTCATATTGAACTAAGTTCCATACAATGGTAGTTACGTTAGTAATACTAATGTAACATCTGGAGAGTGCATGTGCCCTTCAGTCAAAACTTCCCACTAACGCACTTTAGCCCATATTCAGAGTACCGGACGTATAACATTTACAAAGATTAACCTGCTCTGGTGCAGTATCACAATTACTGTTGGTAGTGATAGTGTAAAATACCTTACTCACACTGTCTTTCTCTTGCTTCCAGGCTTATAACGAAAATCTTTCCACCTCCCTTTTCAGGGTTAATCTAATTCCACCGAGGATCAACGCCCCACTGCAGTCCCGTTCCTTACCAGATCCAATGTACATATGTCACTCTGACCCCAACGACCACATGGTAAATAATCCTTCTGAAAGCTATTAACTTTCATGCAAACTGGGAGCCCACTAATGACTGCAGCTGCTTCAAGGTTAACCTACTAGAATTTTTGGCAGCTACAATGCAGACATGTAATTGACTGACTTTATCTATTGGAAGGCGGCATAGTCCAGCCATGGTGCCAATCTTGATCACAAGGTAAGACTTTGTGACAAGTACCTCAGTCTTGATGTGCTCAATTTAGACCCCAAGTGAGTGAAAAAAGGCATGCACGGAAAAAAGCAAATAAGTGCAAATATCGGACTCCAGTTGTCCCATATATAAAAATCATCGAGATAATGAGCCCCATCCTAGCTTTGATGCATCAGTTCTAGAAACAACTAAAAACTTCAAAATAAGCACAAAAAATTACCATGAGCGGGCAATTATCAATATAAAACACCCCATCATTCTTAAGCCCGTGTAAGTGAATGATGTTGGGTGGAGGGGCAACAGCCTAACAACAGACAATATTTCCTGGGGACCTCAATGGTGTTGACTTATATGGGAGACTATATTTAATCAGAGAGGAGAGGTGACTCAAAAGGGCTGCATATGTGTACAAGTCACAGTTCTTTGAAATCTTTTTCTTTGAGTATACTTGGGGAATCCACTGCTGGTCTGAGATTGCTAGAATAGGCGGTGAAAATCTTCCCCACTATAGGGAGGCGGATCCCTTGAGAAAACCCTGCAGCAAGAAATAAACCATGTCTCTTCACTGATAACATGCCAGACATTAAGCTAAATTTGTAACATTAATTGGTGATGGAGCCAGGCTTAAGGCCTGAGGCAGTTGCCTGTGAAGAAGCGGTTGCAGGAACAGGGCAATTTTGTGGAGTGATTTTCCTTGCAGCGCAAACAGGCTTGCAAGAAATTGCACTGGCAGCCCCTGTTGGAGACAGTATTGTTAAAGTTGTAGCATTTACCTTTGGCAGGAGATGGGACACCTGTGCGCCCCCTACACTGAAACCTTTTGGTTTCAGGCAGAGCTCGAGGGTATACGGGGGTATGACATACCGTCACTTCTCCTACCAAATTAATTAAAAATCTATAAACCCCCATTCACGTCTATTATTTCTATGTTTTCATACCCCTACTTCCAAATGTCCATACGACCACTTCTAAATTTCCACTTCGGCCACTGGTTTTAGGGTAAGGGAACATGATTGCTTTATCGTCTCGTTTATAAGATGTATGTCAGTTGCCCTCCCCAGGTGTCACAGGTGCCCCCATGAAGTATTAAAAGATAGTGAGGGTGAGGTATATCTGTACAAAAGCTCAAATCAGACTCATCTCGGTCCAGCTTGAACACCCTCACTTATATTCATTATCTGGTAGAAAAATTCTTTTACATTTTTGGAATACACAGCTAAAAAAAAATGTCTGTATTTCGTACAATATAATTATTCCTAAATGATCAACCTAAAATTTAACATTATAACATTTTAATCAAAGACACCACATTTAAAAAAAATATATAATTAACTAACCATCAACTAGGTTCTGTAGCAGGCAGACAGTCTGTTAGGTGTATTGGCTCGGCAATAGCTGCAGTGGTCTCTGCGGAAATAGACAGCTCTACAGAAATGTTACTAAGCCTTGATGCCCAGAAGGGGTTTGACTCTGATTCCTGGTCTTAGATGCAGGCAGTACTCAAACACAGGGATTTTCACCCAGATTTTAGAGCCCTAATTGGCCTGTGCTATACTTCCCCTACGACCACTTTGTTAGTAAATGGCACTAGGAGCTTGGAAGTACTAAGGGAGCATGACACCCCTCTGGGATGCCCATTGTCTCCTTTTTAAAAAAAATCTGGTACTGGACCCGATGTTGCAGGCGATTCAAAGTTGGGATCTGCTTGAGGGCATCACCAAGGGTAGAAGGGTGATTAAGATATCAATATTTGCTGATGATATTCTTCTATACATCTCAAATCTGAAGCAGTTTCTTAGACCAGTTATGAACAAATTGGTAGAGTTTGCCTCTGTATGGGATTTCAGGATTTCAGGTGAATTTTGATAAATCATTAGCACTCTATTTAAACCCCACAATACCTAGACCTAATAGGGCACATTAGGGGGCATTGAGATTTCTTGGGCTAAGCACTAAGTATTCCAAAGCTGGAGATTATTTCATAAAAATATTGAGAATTTATATCATCTAAACTTTATCAAGACTATCTCACATATTGAAACAATAATCAAGGGCTGGTCAAAGCTGTGTCTTACATATGGAGGTTGAGTTAAATTAATAAATTCTGTCCGACCGCTGATCCGCTCATAAGTGGGTGGTGACACCCACAATGTACACTTTAAATGCTTCATCCTGCCCACCTTAGTAGGTGGCGGGAAGCACAGCCCCTTTGTTTTTAAATGCCATAGTACAGAATTACTGTAAGTTCAATCCAATGGTTGTTATATTAGTGAAACTAATGTAACATCTGGAGGGCACATGTGGGCTATCGTAAGTTTGCTATCGTTATGATCAGGCCAATAACCAAGCAATACATATACGCCACCTCCAAGATTGGTTCCAACAAACAAAATCTTACACCAACATGGCACTAGACCATCAATTCCTCCCTGACATCAATATAGCTTTAGTTATAGCTATAACTTTTTTGTATCAATATGACACTAAGCTTTCAATGCAGACATGAATGAACCCGCTGTTAATGTCTGTTAGATGAACATGCTTCCAGCTAAGACATAAATTTCAATTGAACCCCTACTACTCCCATTTAACCCCAATTTCCAAGACGGCTGCTAAGCCCTTTGTGTGCTGGATGAGGGAGGGTGTCTCAAAGGTTGCACATCTAGTATTAAAAGGTAGCCGAATTCCTTTATCATTTGTCTAAACGAGTATAGGATTCTGGGCTTACTGTATACAATATTCTTTCCTCCAGGTCCAACATTATGCCAGTGCAGTGATCTGCATGCTCACATATAATGACTGGGATACTATGACTTTAGATGTATTGTTGTCCTCTCAAAAACCCCAAAAGAGAGCAATATCGATTTGTTATAATCAGCAGATAGATCACGATAAAATTATGACAGGTTAGATTCAGTGGGTTAGTAGATTCCCCAATCTTCCTATATCATCTAGGCTCTGAGTACACTCGGAAGCTTCCCGCCTCTTGGCAGCCATGATATATCGGGAAATGTCACAAGTCATACATGGTCCCCCCTACATTTCACCCTAAGTACAAAAAACTACTTTTGAAAGTTTCAGTGCCTGCCAGTAAATTCATATTAGAGACATGGCTTCAACCTGCAAAAGCAAGATGTAAACATGACCTATAGCTGATGCAAATGCATTTAATTGCTTGGGCACAATCTTACTGTAAATTGACTATGTGCCTCCCTCCAGGGCCAACTTCCACATTTCTGGGACCCGGGACACATCAGTCGGTCTCTGCTCCATGTGACGCTATCGGTGATGTCGCATGGGTGGGGACCCCACAGACCTGCGCTACCATCTGGTCGATGCGCAGGGAAATTTTTCCAGCACCCACATCTGAGACAGAATTTGCATGAGGTGTGTAAGACTATAAGAGCCTCCTGCTGTAGTCACAGTAATCTGCTATAAGAGACCTTGTCATGTCTCATCTTTGTCTTTGCAATTAAAGAAAATGACAAAAAGTGACATTTTGCTTCTTTGGGTTTTTTCTTTTGAAAATGCAGAGAGATTTGTAGGGAGTGGGATTTGTGGTGCTTTTGCTAGTGCAATAAACAGCACAGGACTAAGAATTGATACATAAAGCATGGCATTATATACGTATGAAATTAAATATGTAGAGTGCAGAAAGAAAACTTTAAAATGTAAATTAATGCTTGTGATAGTTGTAAACCAACTTTGGTGTAAAAGAAGAATAACATTTATTAGAATAAAAACATATAGATCATATTTCAATCTCACAAACAAGCAATAAGTTTGGGGTACCGTATTAAGTGGAGCATACCATACAATATACACTACTGTATAGGGACAATGGACCTGATTTATATTTAGGTACGGAAGGGGGATGTTACATGTGAAGGGGAGTTACGCAAATGACTTGCACGTATGTAATTCCCCTGTCTGGAAGGTTGTGCGCATGCGCACAACCTTCTTGCAACGCCATAAGGGTTGACGTATGTAACGTATGTTACGTACGCCGCCTGTTATGGAAAAGGGGCTGTCCCTCCTTTTATGACAGTTGTATCAACGCTGTGAAGGCGGAGACCAACATGTAAATGAGGGGACTTGTATATGTATGAGTCACTCTGTCTGTGAATAGAAACAGACTTTACAACTCAGAGGACTTGCCACAAGTACATCCTAACTGGACCCACTTCTTGCTCTGCTTTTAGCTACTGTTTGTTTTTTCCTGTCCTCCCTAGTTACTCATAATGCATCCAGAACCTGAATACACAGAAGGGTGAGAATTTGCTACAAATAGGGAAGGGCTTAGAAAAGGTTGGTGATGACAAGCACCCTTACAGGATAAGGTATGCTTTCATAACAGGTTGCAACCTCAGACACTCTGACCTTGCATCTGGAACCGTGCTGTTCAGGTGAGTGGGATAGCACTTGAGTACGCACTGCAAAGGACCAACCGCAGTCTGGGTTGGCATGTTTATCCGACATGCCTAACATACAACCTTCTACCTGATTATAACTCTCCCGCTGCCACTATCATCTCTAGTGTCTGTCATGGTTACTGACTCTCCCGGAGTGTCTGGGAGATGTCTGGGAGATTCCCAAAATTTGGCCATTACTCTTGGTATCCCAGGAGATTCAATAAATTTCCTGCAATGGGAATTTGCATTATCAAGTCCCGTCTATCTCTAGTAACAGTATGACTTGTAGCATTGATACATAGGGAGCAAGGCTTAGTGATGTGGTTTTGCTTAAAATTGCATCATCAATCTCAGCCCCCATACTGGAATCTCTTTCTTCCCTCTAAGATCTCCAATGGTGCCTAGACCTAAAATTGCATCTTCTACCAGCAAGGGCCTTGCACCCACTACAACAAGAGCCTAGTGCCCTGGACTATTATATGGTTCCTTGCCCTAGACTACCAAAGGGCCTAGTGCCATAGCTTACTAGAGGGCCTAGTATCCTAGACCACTATAGGGCCTAGTGCAATAGATTATTATTGGGCCTTGTTTATAAAGCTGTAATGGCTACTGTTCATGATTTCTGCTTGGGCATTAACAGGCCAGTAGCAACCTGGTCCCCTTAGGCCAAAGCTGGTGCTGGAATTCCTAGTTTTGAACCCAGGTGGTCTGGGCTCTGCCTGCTTCTGTATTTTACTTAGGGTCTATTTGCCTCGTTTTCCTTTTGTCTATCTAAGCATCAACTCTTCTTGATGCCATTTCCAGATCTTCAAAAATACTCTCAGATGATGGTTAATCTGGTGGACTTCTGTTGTGTCTTCCTCAGAGATTTTGTTACTGCCTCCTCACCACCACACTAAGCTCTGTTCTCAGGAGAGGAGCCAATGAATTGGTGAGATTAAATTAGCTTGCTGCTGCACATTTTGATTTGGATCCTTTTTTCTTGGCTCTTATTGGGCCTTGCACCCACTAGCATCTTGACACCATCACTGTAATCCTCTTTTTTGAGACTACTGCAGCACTGCCTCCAGGGGTCAGGTGAGTCTCCAAACAACCAACAGTCTCCCCCATTATACTCTCCAACTTCTTTCCCCTTACCCAGATGTTGATACACAATATTGATAAATATAAACATTTTCTATATTGAACTATAGAAGTACCAGTTTTTAATCAGTTATTGGTAATGTTTGTTGGTGTAGGACAGGTCAATATTGTTTGAGTGTTCGTGGGTTGTTTTCTATAGGAAAGTACACACATAACAGTAAAATTGTTTGGGTGCTCCTCTGTATTCTGCATTGGTCATATGATACCATGTTCCTTGATCTCTACTGCAATATTGTCTATGTTGTTGTTTTTATGCCTTATTAAAGTAATCTGCAGGTTCCACCACCCGGTGGTGAAACTCACATTTATATGTTTTTTTATGACTTGCTGAAGTATAATTGTCTATTTAGTAAAGGAATCTCACTTAACACAGTTAATGCTTTGGAGAGAAAAATGGAAAATATCACATGTGGCAACTTCCACTCTAGAAATTTTGTTTCGCCCATACTCAATAAATGGACTGCTTTAGGGCTTTGTTTGGCTGCTATAAGGAAAGCCAGATATTAAACAAACCTTCCACTTTTATCTTCCTGTTTTTGTTGAAAGGTAGTGAAGCATCCATAATTCCGCAAATAAACAAACTTAGTAAGGAGACTACAGTTTTTCCATATGTCTTTATTACACAAGCTGGGGAGAATAAAACAGTTTCCAATAATTTCATATACATGAGATTCTGACTGAAGAAGTCCTTTAGTTATTGTAAATACTTAAAATACAAAAGTATGTAAGAACATGCTTAAGCTTTATTAATAAGCCCTATTTGTGACTCTTTAACAAGAACAGTTTGCCATACCTCCCAACATTAAAACATTTGAAAGAGGGACAAACTTTTGCGGCCTGGTAGAGGGTGTGTGTCTTGAACCACCCAGTGGGCATAACCAGTGGCTGTAGTGCCTTCCCCTATTATCAACATCCATCTGCCCCCATAATGCCAGTACCTGCCTCCAATGTCTGCCCTGGTCTGCCCCCTAATGCCAGTGCCAGCCTCCATCTTCCCCCATAATGCCAGTGCCTGCCTCCAATGTCTGCTCCCATTTGCCAGTGCCAGCCTCCATCTGCCCCCATAATGCCAGTGCCTTCCTCCAATGTCTGCCCCCAATTGTCAACCTCCATCTGCCCCCATTATATGCCAATGCCTGCCTCCAATGTCTGCCCCCATTTGCCCCAATTATATGCCAGTGTGCCTGCCTCCCTGTCTACCCCCAATTGTCAGCCATTCTGCCCCCATATGCCATGCCAGGCCCTTTTTATTAATTTACCTTTGAATTCTTTATTCCTCCGCAGCATTCCCACTGCTGCTCGTCGTCTCTCTGGAGGTGTCTGGTCTGCGGTCACGTGACAAACTGCTAATACAGGGCTCCCATTGGAGAAGTATTCCACCGCAGAAGTATTCCTCGCTATGAAGGGCTTTAAAAAAAAATTGTTCCGAGGGTTGATCCATTGGGACAAGCTGGGATGCGGGCGGGACAGCTGGACAGTCCCCCTCAAATTGGTACACTTAGGAGCTCTGGTTTGTATCAATGGGCCTGATCCAGAGGAATGGCCGCCTGGGTAATTACGGCCAGCTTGGCCGTAATTCCCCTGTTTTGAAGGTTGTGCGTATGCGCACAACCTTCATACGCCGCCGTTAAGCCAGCTTTCTCCCCCTTTACGCATGCCGTATCTCCACCGTAAAGGCGTAGATAGGCATGCAAATTAGGGGACGGGGTGGAGGAAGCCCCATTACGATCAGCAATGCTGAGGGCAGGGTAGGAATCTGGAGACGTAAGTGTCCAGATTTAAGCCCGGCAGCGGGCAGTGCACGGGGCGGCCTTATAGACCTCGGGCAGCCTTAAGGCACCCGTAGGTCTGGATCCCTCCAATGTCACTGTCTACAGAAATACATATAACAAATATAAATATAGTGACACTTGTTATGTTTTGTTCTGCCACACAGGAGCTGATTCACTTGAGAGTGTATGCCCAACAGTAACCTTGACGAGTGATGTGGAGTGTTCCAAAGAAGAGAAAAGTAGTGTGGGCATGTTCACAGAACTTACCCCATATCTTAAATTAAAGCAATTGTGTCATTTTTCAATGTATCAATTTGTGCCTGAACTCAGTTTAACAAGTAATGATGAAGATGCATCTAAGAAAAGCTGGACAGCCATTATAAAATTCTGAATATATGTGCGATTGTGTTTATTTTGCAAAGTGCTTGCTTGTAGTCTGAAGATCCAAATAAATTATACATAGATCTGGAAAGTAATGCATTATAGTTTTATGGTACAAAAAAAAAAAAAGATAACATTCTGAATAAGTGTTTACTCTCATTCAATACGTGTGTGTGTGATTGTGTGTGTGTGTGTGTGTGAGTGTGTGTGTGTGTGTGTGTGAGTGTGTGTGTGTGTGTGTGTGTGCACACACAAGAGTTGATTTACATGTTGATTAGCAAATATCTAGCTACAGCCTAGTGGTGAGAGGAATTATTACCCCTGAGCATTTTTGTGTGACTGATTTATTAATGATATCACTGTGTGGTGTTTAACACAGTAATAAGTGGCAGTATCATCCGGTATAAGGCTTTTTGCTTGTAGGTATGATGTGCTAAGTGAAACCTCTCTAGTTATTGTGAATCTTTCTTTAAATGTAGGATAATAGCTTCTTCCTCCATTATCAGTGTTAATATATCCAATCCATTGCAGGCTTTTATCTGGAAGTTGTCTGATCCAGTGCATACCGTGGCTGGTAAATGTGTATCCAGATGTCTTACATGATAACTTCATATCAGCCCCAGGCACTTTTATCTCTGAGCTGGGTTGTACAAGTTGTATATCTGACAAAACACCTGCAAATAATAATAGAGCATCTGTCAGAGATGAGAAGATGTACAGGGTAGACCAGGATATTGTTCTGTCACTTACCCAGAGGTGAAGAAAGAGCAAGAACACAAAACAAGAGGAACATGTTTGTTCTCCTTTAGACTGGAGATTAGGATGGACCAAACTTGGAGATCAGGAGCTGCAGCTTTTCTACCTGACTGGTGTCACTCGAGTGTCACAACCTGGATTTGCATTTGACATTCACTGATATAAAGAGTCAGACATTCTATTTGCAGCTTACTATTACATAAATAGATTGGATGATGTTCTAAATGTATGCAGTGCTAATATACTATGCTCCTCTAGAGATTCTTATTCAATCATTCTTAAATAATGCTTAAATAATAATCTAATAATTCTTATCTAATGGATCACTGTGCAAGATTCCCCATTCCCCAAATGTTTATACAATACTGTAACTTCTACATAGGCATAAAATGGAACATTGTATAATTCTACAATGTACAGTAATTATTTATTTTCCTATTGTGATTTGTGAGATGCTATTTGCCACCAGGTTAGGAAAGCATAAAATAAAACAAAAATTATATATATAATGTTTCCTTTTTAAGTCACAAAGTAAAAAGCTAAAGATGGCTGACTGGCTTAATCTATTGTTCTTTAATAATTTTTATTAGACAGTTCAGACAATCAACGATAACAAATTACAAAGTTACTCTACACAGTTCACAAAGATCACATAACAGATATACATATAAAGGGCCAGATCCAGACTTAAGTTCCTTTTAGTATCATCACGTAGCGTGGTTACGCTATAGTAAGTATAATGCATACCCCCTGGCACTCCCAAACTCTACCTTAACTTTTCTTTGCGAAACTTCGTTTGTACGTAGCGGCATATCATACGTAACTGCACAACCCAGCCCATACTGTACAATTTAAATGCCTCCCTCCACATACATTGTGTATTTTTAGCTAGCGTAGGGATGACACGCCCCTTTGTACGTAGTTATGCACTTGTTATGTACGATGAGAGTTACAAGTCGTAACATCTGCCGTGCGCATGCGCAGAACATACAAACAGCTAAATTTTTGACTGCAACATGCGGAAATTCGCCGTCGTACTTAAGTCTAGATCTACCCCAAAATCACCAAAATAGATATTTAATCCCACAATCAAACAGTTCACTTAGTGAATAAGTGGTACATCACTAAAGGCAGTAGATAAATCTTAGTTACTTGATGCATACTGTACATCAGACTCAATAGCATCCTCAAGCCCACAAATAAATCCAATGGAAGGCTAAACACTTAACGTAGAGACGGTGGACTGGATTCACTACCCCATTTTTTTTACAGATGTCTCTAATTTTCCGAATCTAGCTACTATGCATGCGTAGTAACTATTTTATGCTATCTACATAGCGTTTCTGTAAATATTTATATATCTTCATGTTTTTATATTATTTCCTTCTTCTCTTGTTTGTAGTTTTTTATGGAATATTTTAGTTGACTTCCGTCCGTCCTGTTCCATGCTCTATTTCTCTCTATATATATATATATATACACACAAACACACACACATATAGAAACATAGAAAGTGATGGCAGATAAGAGCCACATGGCTCATCCAGTCTGCCCAATTGTTTATTTATAACTATTCTGACTCTAGACTCTATTTACCCTCAATTTAGTTTGAGATTTAGGATATCATTATATTTATCCCAAGCATGTTTAAACTGTTCTACTGTGTCAACCACCTCAGATGGGAGGCTATTCCACTTATCTATCACCCTTTCAGTGAAGTAATTTTTACGCACATTGGGCCGGATCCAGAACTACATCCGTCTTCCATAGACGGACGTAGTTCAATAAACAGTAGCTGCTGTGCATGCGTAGTAGCTATTGTACGTAATCTGCGTATCATTTCGATACATAGATTGCGTATATGCAGTCTAAAAGACCACATATACGCAATCTACGTATCGAAACGATACGCAGATTACGTATTTTACGATGCTGGGCGCCCGTTTTACTACAGGGAGGCGGGGATAGCCATTTAAATTGTACAGTATGGGCGTGCTAAGCCCGTACGCTCAGCGTATTTTCTGCGAATTTTCGTACGGGCGGGGCGA